>JAZGTI010007887.1:0-20949 GCA_036877585.1 Botia kubotai
AGTCTTAGATCTTTGAGTTCAGCTCATGAAAAATAAGGGCAAAAACAAAAGTATTGCATTTATAATTTTGGTCAGTGTAGAACAATTGATCATTATTATCAGCATCAGAAAGATCCCTTGCTTGCAATTTTGCTACAGGTGCTTTTTAATTGATTAAAATGAAAGCACCAATTGGTTAACATGTCCTTATCATGAATTAAATGTCTTCGCTTTGGTGCCTAGGGCTAAGCAGAATTATTATTGCAGGAAAATAAATGTGTTAGTTGAAGCTTGTTAAAGCAGTGGCAGAGAGCTGGCTTCTCCCTCTATGTGTAGTGTCTGCTAAAAACCCTCAGAGTCTCCACAGATGCACCTGAGCTGCTTCTCAAACTGCCTCAAAGTAACTCCCTGCCCACATACCACGCTTCACCTGCCTGTGCTTTTGTTGTGGGATTCTAAAAGGGAAGTGTGTGGAAAGAACCCAAAGCCAGGGAGGAAACATCCAGTCCATAAAAGTCAACATGGAAACTACTAATAAGAGACAAGCTGACCAACCATCCAACCACTGTTGCAGAAAGGCTAGAATGACCAAATCAGGACATCTCTCGGAGTCGAAGCCATTCAATTCAGTTGAAACTCTGCCTAATACATGATGCAACGATGCTTTCAAAATCATCAGTTCCTATTCACTACCCAGACCTGCAAGCTCCACAACTTGGGGTTGGGGTGCCAGATCATGCTGCATGCCTGAGACAAGAGGTCTGTCTTATCAAATTTCCTCATGGGGAGGCAACCATCAGCTCCATCAGATCTGTAAACCACAGCCGGTTCAACTATGAAGAGATTAGGATGACCCACGTTCTCTCTATTCTGACTTTGCCCAACACAGGGGTCAAAATCTTCACTTTGCTTGTCCATGGCACTGTGGGCTCCCAGGGAACAGCTTGACAGAGAGAAGAACCAAGGGCAATGCATGTTCTCATCAGTCACAAATAGATCCACCCCTGCTCTTCTGAGTCACTCCCAAATAGGCTACTGACCCGGCATTTAGCCTTCCATGAGGAACTCAGTCCCTGGACAGCATATCCATGCCAACAGACAGCATATCCATGCCAACGGACAGCATATCCATGCCAACATTCAGGTAGTGGTGGTTGGCCCATAACAGGAGCTGTGGCGCCTGTTTAAACAAATGCTGCCATGATGCTACCATGAATCAGATGCTGCCATGATGGTTTATGTATCCAGATGTGACGGATATTGTCTGTAAGTATCAGCACATGATGCCCTCTGACCTGAGAAAGCTCAGCAGAGCTAAACTGCCTTTAGTTTAAGGCCATTTATGTGCCACGCCACACAAATGGCACACATTAAAATGTTTCAATAAAAAACATTTAAGTTTATGGTTTTAATGTGACAAAATGTGGAAAAGTTCAAGTGGTATGAATACTTTTGCAAGGCACTGTAGGCACCTGGGGGATACCACAACTTGATTGTGCCCTAAAGACCACATCCTCCTTGGCACATGGGTCTTCAGCCAGATCTGGAGGGGGCGCATATAGAGGAGACAGAGGAAACAGACCGCTGAGGCCACCTGCATTAGCCACAAGGCCTGTGATACTATTTCAGTGTAACAGGACGTCCCAGGTTGAAAGCATTCCAAGCAGACATCAGGTCTTACTCTCAACACAGGTGTGATCTTATTGAGCCCAAATGCATCCCCAGATACATAATCTATTGGTTAGGGCAAAGCATCCTCTTCTGAACATGGATGTTTAAGCTCTCTAAACGAGACAACAAAATGTGCCTGTGGCTGTCTAACACATCTCTTGAGTGAGCTAAGACCAGCTAATCATGCAAATAATTAGAACGCACATCCCACACTCTGCATCCACACATTTTGTGACTGTACATGGAGCAGGTGCCAGAACAAAAGGGTAACACCATGACTGATACGCCATGCCCTCACCTAATGCCTATGTACTCAGTATTCTGAGATGCCCGGTAGGAAACACCATGACTTGACAAAGCATTTTTCCCCCCGACAGCTCTGAGCGATGCCATTTGGAGTGGGGTCGAATTCAGAGAGCAAGACAGAGATGTCTGAGTGTTAAACAAAGTGAGGGGTTGAACCTCACTGCTCGGGGCCATTATGAACTATAACAACATGGTATGCAATGGTTGTCTGCAGGAAAGGAATGCCTTGCACGTGGTAAACACAACTGTAGTTTGTGATTTGTGATTCATCGCTGGGGATACACAAATGAAAGCAAGGTATGCAGGCATTGACTGTCGTGAGCGCTCGCTAACCTGCCATCTCATTACCCAGTAGATGCTCCCCTTCTAGTCCGAAGCCCCATAGGATGCTTACTTCAGCAACTTCACTGGTAAACGAGGTGAAGGTGGTTTAAACCAGCATATGTTCAAGACCCTGTGAATGCAGCATTGAGGGCCCCAAGATTCTTGTTTGTTATCTGCTGGAACGCTTGTAAGGGGTCAATATTACCCATCTGTTATGATTATCAGAATCATCAAAGTAAAAGAGAAAGAATCTGAGGTAACAATTTCATGCAGCATATTATATGGAGGCAGCCGACCCTGCCATTAATTGCATGTGATTTGCATAATTGTACAACATTAACCAGTTCATTTCACTGGCGTTATTTAGTAAGATTTCAGGATGCTTTGGAGAAAGGGATCTCTATAGCATCAGCTTCTGGTGCAGCTCTTGAAAGGGAACTAAACACAGAAATCCTGGTGAATACAGAATGGAATGAAATTAAAAATGGTTGAATTCTAACATAAATAGACTGTCATGCTTTACTGTGTTAAAAGTTAAAACAACCATCTCTGTCAAAAAAAAGCTATTTGCAAAGATTTAACTGCCACAGTAGGGGACACAGTACATTTATGGTTTATGGCAGAGTTAACACAGAAATACTTTTATTTTGCTGCATTTTCGTTTACTGCAGTGTTACAGCAAAAATGTCCATTTATTTACCCGACTCATTGTGTCAACACTACAGGCTTTAAAATAAGTGCAATCTCTACAGCTCTACATGTTGATATTTATGCATTGTGCATTTGGTGGTAGAATAGCACACGCAGTGTGGATGGGGTTCAGATGAAGAGCATTTGGCGCTAAATATCGATATTAGAGGACATATAGCGCTATAAATCAACAACATCAATGTCCCTGAAGGCATGTGATGTGTACAGGTCCATTGTTTAGATGCTCTGCTCATTTTACTATGGAAATGGACAAATGTATTTGGTTCATTATAGGTCTAATGGTCTGGATGAAAGTAAGTCCAGACCTGGACAGCGGTTCGCCAACTGACAGTTACCGCGCTAGTGTATAACATTGGAAGGTTAAATACATAATGTATACTACTAATACAATTTCACTTAAATTCGCTTATTTTTCATTAAAATTATGAATTATTAATTCTGTTATATTACACTCACATTTTAATTTTTCCAGCGTGTGATTGTCTTACTATAAATCACCTGACTGCCAATGATCTGATTGGCGTCATTGTGATGTCACTGAGAATATGCACCTGTAGCGTAAATTATTTTTCATGTGGCGCCCCGCCACGGCAGAATGAATATAGCGGAAACGCTGAGACTTATTAAAGACTTATTAAAGAAATTAAAGTTTTAATCTGCAACATACTTTATAACCTAATTATACCAAAGATAGTTTTATTCTGAATTGCTTATTGTCTCATACTGTTACAATGACATGGAAGTTTAGGAAACACTGCCCTCTAGTGTCAACTTAAATGTTGGGCCTGTAAAGTGTTGACAGCATTATGGCACAATGAGCAATAAGAATGCTTCTTAATTCAAAACCATGCTGCATTTTTTATTACTAGATAATTAAACAAATAAATCAGTAGTTTACATTGTGTTATAAATGGTTGCAATCACTGATTGTTATTAGACCTTAATGTAACTACAAAAACAAGCTAATGTTTAACAATCAAGCTATTTGTTTAATGCTCTATACTGTGACAGCTTAACATGATCTGGTGAAATGGAAAACAGCAAAACAAAGCAATATCCAACAAAGACAGTTTTGCATAATGAATTAAAAGTCACTGCTGGTTATGCATTTGTACATCCAATCCTGGAAAAAAGTGACATACCGACGAATGAACGTCAGCTGGTGATCAATCCTGGAATTTCTTATGGGGACCATCACTTTGTCTCTGAGACAATAATCCCTGATCTTGCAAAATAACACAAAGATAAACAAAAAAACCATGGCATGTCACTGGGAGACTGGAACAAATCATGGGTCAATTCCAAGGTACATAAGACAGCCTGCTTCTCACCGAATTCTGAAGGAGAAATCTGATATTGTGTTGCAGCAGTCTGAGAGCAGTACGAAGTTCAAAATAAGAATCTTGATCAGTGACTTCTGTTGAAAGAAGTGTCTTCAAAAGCTCCTGAGCAATCAGCTCTTTACATCTGCACATCTGAAAGCAAAAAGGTTCAGTATAATGCTTACATACTATATATACTTATATACTACTTACATACTATACATGAGATCCCAAACCCACAGATGTCATAATCCTAAGACTGTTAAGTATAATGTAACACTCACCTCCACACTTTCAATGTGAACACTTGGTATGTATACTGTGTTCATGTCCTTTCAAGAAGACATAAAATACCTGTTATAGCAACAAACTTAGACTGATAACAGCATGATCTCTAACAGCATGAAAATGCAGCAATTCACTGTTTTATAGATCTTATCTGGTAAGACTGTCCCCATTGTGAATTTCTAATGTAGAGAGCATGTTACTTACGAATCTGAGTAGATGGGCATAGCTTGTAAGGTCTCTAAGGTGACAAAGTGCCTCCTCTATTGTGTCATCCCCTCTAGCTATGTGCTGCAATGCTATACAGAGGAACAAAACACATTTATATGCTCTGGACATTTTCTTAATGCATTTATACACATTACGACATTCATGTTTGAAAAACTGGGAACATCTTGATGAACAAGCATAACATCGTCGTCGTGTTTGTCATGATTTCTATATTTCTTAATAGTGCCTTCTTTTATAAACTAACCTGACCCAAGCTACTTTAATGTCTTATCGGCAAACTCTCGGTTACAGCAACATCCAGTGGACAGAAATGATATGACAACGAAACTAAATGAAAAACCTTATCGTTAGGCGAAAAATAACAATACATAGATGGCACGTTCTTATGAATCACAATAATTTTATATAATACATAAGATAAAAATGGAGCAAAACAGTTTCGCAATCACAGATATACCAACAAATTCCATTCTTTTATTTTGAAATAAAAACGTGATTGTACACGTTTTGCTCCAAAAACTCATAAGTTAAAAATGTGATTCCACGTTACACAAAACAAAGAATGCGCAGCAATCTGTTACACCCGGTGTGCGGATTTATAGCAAGCCAATACTGCTCTTACTACTTACAGACCAGAAACAGCATGAGAGGGAAAGCTGTGCAGATCTGTGCGATCGTGGGTGAATATCTGCAGCTGCTAACAGGTTACTCTCCACAATGAACCTTTTCGACTCTTGATGTCTGAATATACTTAATGTCTTTTACAGGGCCATATTTAACAGCCCATGTTTTGATGTTGTTACCAGTAAATGCACGAAACTGGCAAAATTGCATGTCAAATGCCTGTATGTCTTTGAGACACGTATAGGTTACAAAATCTCCATCAAAACGTTTCCTAAATAAATTTGCTGTCTGAGATGCCAACCATGTGATATGATTTATTAAATTGAACACGTCATGACTCTTGAGCTTCGTTGACATCTACATCGTTTGCTACAACCGCGATGCCGTCCTGGTTCCGGAAGTAGTTTTTCCATTTGTCTTTGTATAACGATTTAAAAAATAATTCTTCGTTACGTTGTAAGGCATGAACCAATCAGTTAACTACATTACAATCTTTAAGGCGTTCATTTATGATAATGGATCAAATTTAAAAGACATTACCTGACGTCTTTAATGACAGGATAAAAGTTGCGAAAGGTAAATAATATGATCGAATAAAAAAAATTAATTTAAGTTGTTGACTATAAATAGCTCTAATGATTATACATAATTGTAAGCTTAACACAAAATATTCATATATACATCCAAAAGTAAAAGTAGTTTGAAAGCGACCCCACTTGAGTGTCGCTTTCAAAGTATCTGAAAAATATTTTTTTTCTTTTGTATTTTTGTTGAGTAAACCGTAGAGTCTGACAACTAAAAACAACAAAACATTCAAATAACAAAACAATAACAAAATTATTCAAAAACTATAATTACTTATTTTCTAATGGCATATCAATGTGGAGAATAGTTTTTAATTAATATAATGTAATGTAATGCATTAAGGGGCATAAATGCTTTGCAGTTTATAAAATAAGTAAATAAAACCTATGATTTTCGACCGGTAAAATAAAATACACATGTTATTTAAAGCCCAATAATCACAACACTGACTGTCCTGAGATAACCAACGAAAGAGACAATGGACTTTATTCAGAGAATCAATTATTGATTTAACGTCTTTTTAAAGTGCATTGTGGGACATGTAGTTGTTAAAGATCCGTGACGTTTACTTGAATGCGGAAGTTCGTAACTGCGCCGACGCGGGAAACGGCTGAACTCACGAGCAGCCAAAACAAATTAGAGCAAAACTGCAGTTTATCCACGGATTTCACTGCATTACTTATCTTGTGTGAGTTTTTCTACTTTAATGCTGCTTTATATTTGTGTCAAAGTGCTTAGCCTGGCTAAATAATAATTGTAATAAAAATAAGACATAATAGTTTGATGTGTTCTGTTAAATAAAACAGAAACCAGAATCTTGTTTACTTTTTTAAGTTGACTTACCATAATTTTTTATATAAAATGGTTGTGTTTCATATTTTATACATCTTTTATACTTGCACACATGTACAATATGTATATTATTTTATACTTCCTAGGGCCAAAGGTCAAAAGCACTGGTCCAAAATGTCCAAAATAGAAAAAATGAGTATCCTTGGAGTAAGGAGTTTTGGAGTTGAAGATAAAGATAAACAAGTGATATCATTCTTCAGCCCTTTGACGGTTCTGGTGGGACCTAATGGAGCCGGAAAGACGGTTTGTAATGTATAACTTTATCAGTCCTTATAGGGTCCAATTTAATGGCAGATAATGCAGCACTGATAACTACATCATTTAAAGGAATTAGCCATATATGGTCCCACAAACTATAAGGCTATAATATTCTTATAATATGCTTATTAAAAGTCTTCTGTTAATTTTGGTTTTGCAGACCATCATCGAGTGTCTCAAGTACATCACTTCAGGAGACTTTCCTCCAGGAAGTAAAGGAAACACATTTGTCCATGATCCCAAAGTATGTCCTTATTAAAGATGGAATAACATTTATTATCAGTTTTAATTATGAGTAGGAAGTTTCCATAAAGACTTAATGTTTATGTGCTTGATTCATGTTTTCCGTCCAGTTTATGTATCTCATATGGTGTTAATGGTGGATGGTGTTGGTCTGTTCCAGGATGCCCATGAGACTGACGTGCGGGCACAGATCAGACTTCAGTTTAGAGATGTTAATGGTGAGCCTGTGGCTGTCCAGAGGTCCATGCAGAGCACACAGAAGGGCAAGAAAACTGAGTTCAAAACTCTTGAGGGTGTTATAACCAGAATTAAGTAGGTCAATGTGTCTTTTAACATTAAACATTAAGTAACATTTTTGGGCTGTGTTTCCAATATTTGCTATTGGTAATTGTAGGTAGTGTAGTGCCCACATAATCATGTAAACTCTGACCACACTTACTACGTGCTTACAGCTGTAAGGTCTTTGGTTAAGTCAGTAACATGCTTTAAATATGTGGTATGTCAGAGAAAAGCCTAGTTCCTGGGTTCATTGTCATTTGAAGTCAAAGTATGTACTGAGCAAACATATAGACAAACTTATTATTGAGGAAAATTTAACATTAATGCTTATTGCTACATTAATCATTTCTTTCATTTGTGTGTTATTGAGGGTCTGACTACCGTTTTTACACTTATTTTTTATTTTAAACCATTGTTTATGTTTATGCAATTCATAAAATAAATATCCTTTTTTTTAATTAGCCTAGTGGCAGTTTCTGCACATATTCCATTAAAGGTCATGATTAGTTTGTTTCATAATTATTTTTTCTGACCTCTGTTTGTCAGGCATGGGGAGAAAGTGAGTCTGAGCTCTAAATGTGCTGAAATGGATCGTGAGATGATTTCATCATTGGGTGTCTCCAAAGCTGTTCTCAATCATGTCATCTTCTGTCACCAAGAAGAGTCCAACTGGCCTCTGAGTGAAGGCAAGGCCCTTAAGCAGAAGTTTGATGAGATTTTCTCTGCCACAAGGTATTTTGAGGTTTTTTGTCTGAGTGACACTTCGATTAATTACATTAATTCATTTTTGTCTTTTCTCCTGTGTAGATCTATGTTTTCAGACTTCCAAAAACCACTTTCAATTTCAAAAATTACAATTGTCCTCATTTATGAAACATAAACCGAACAAATTGTACATAAAAATCATTCTTGCATATCTTATTTCATTTAATCTTACAGTTGATGTAGGGTGCTTTTATGAGTGCCCACACCTATTTAGCATTTTATGTAACAAATTATGATGTAATGCCATATAATGATATGATGTAATGTCAGTCATATTCATTGTTATACTTAATTTACACCCTGATTTTCCCAGATGCCCCAGTGTCTAGAAATACTAGATAATGACAAAGTATTTCCGGAAAGTTTGGAAAAAAATGTCATACCATGTAACATACTATACTTAATCCAAAGCTATTCAGTTCAACTTCATGTTACTTAAGAGATTACATGGAATATTTGTACTTTTGAAAATGTAATTTGACACACCTCAGGAAAATAAACAAGCAGGGTCAAAAAAGTATTTAAAATGGTTATAAACCTAAAAGAAATGGTGAATTTTTCTACAGAACTATACATTTTTACTTTTGTAATATTTTATTAACAAAATTTGGATGTTGCTTAAAGTTCATAGAGATTTAGCTACTTGTAACCACAACCATGTGCTTGAAGGTACATCAAAGTTCTGGAGACCCTGCGGCAGCTGAGGTTGAAGCAAGCAAACGAAGTTAAACACTGTCAGACAGAGCTAAAGTACTTGAAACAGAACAAAGATAAGGCTCAGGAGATCAGAGAGCTGCTGTCCACTAAAGAAGGTCAGCTAGCTTCCTCCAAAGAGACTGTCCAGCGCATCGAGAGCCAGATTGATCCACTGGAGGTAAGAAGACGCAGATAATAAATTCATAATCCTGTAGTTCTGACTTTGGTTAATTGTTTATATTTTCAGCACCGGTTAAATGACATAGATGACAGCCTCAGCAAAGTGATGAAGTTGGATAATGACATCAAAGCACTGGACAGTAGGAAGCAACAGATGGAGGATGATAATCGTGAACTGGAGGAAAAAATGGAGCAGGTAACCAAAAAAAGATGGTGTAGAACTTATTGTGTAGAATTTATGGTATGGAATGATATATTTGGTATACCATTCTATGGTATAGTTACTTTCTCAGAAATTAGTCGTAAGTACCAGATAACAATCATCTGAAAGCTATGGAAATTTTTGCACTGAAAACATGCACAGGAAGTTCAGTAAGAGTTGTATTTTTGGTATGACACTGATGACAAGTTCGAAAGTGAAGAGGTTGTGCCCTCTGAAATGTCATTATCCCTGCACTGTGCATCAACTTATTGTGGTTAGAACTAGTTTTATTCAAATATTTTTTTTTTTTGAAAAAATGGCAGTTATATTAACATTAGCATCTACTTTGTGGTGCAGTGGTAGAGCATGTTCTCCTGAGCTACAGTGCAAATCATTGTTAAACATGGCATGGTGTTAAAGGAGTAGGTATTAGGAGAAAAATAACAGTCCTAAGACCAAACCTTGCGTGACACCATATTTTACTAATGTTTAATTTAACAGTTTCATTTACACAAGCAATTATTAAGTTATGACTGCATTGATTTTGCATAATATAACTGCATGATATAACTCATTTGTTAGGTTTCACTGATTTTTGTTTACTTTTTAGGTGTTTCAGGGCTCAGATGAACAGCTACAGGAAATGTATCAGAACCACCAGCGCACTGTAAAAGAGAAGGAGCGAAGGCTCACAGAGTGCCAGCATGAGCTGGACCGAGCTGGCCGAGAGTGCCAGAGATTGAACCGCATAAAATCTGACCTGCTGGTTGAACAAGGTAGTCAGACGTCCCTAGCTGCCCATGTATCATTTAGCAAATGAACGTGAGCTTTTTAGAGCCTCAAACAGAAAGTAATTTACAGGTGCAGTTATTTTGAGAATTGTTATCTATTGTAATGTTAGTATCTTATGCATTGTGCATTCATAACTAGGAGTAGTTTTTCCTTTTGGTTTTGGTAGCTTTTAGTCTATTAGTAGTTTTTTCTATAATGAAATTTTCCTAATGAATTAAAAAGTTGTCTGGATTTTACTTTTGTTTTTTTAACAGACCAGCCATTTTTGCTCAAAGTGCAGCAAATAAATTGTTAATTCCTCATCAGAACTTTTCATCATTCTTTCTGTTAATTAGGTCGTCTGCAGTTGGAGGCAGACAGGCACACACAGAGCATAAAAAACAGGGACACCCAGGTGAAGAATTTGGCATCTTTCTTGGAGTTGGAGGGCTATGCTCGTACACCCCTCAGTGAGAGGCAACTCCAGAGCTTTCACAGACAGGTCAAAGACAGGCTGAACCAGGACACAGATGCCCTCAACCAAACCTTGGTAGATATAAACTCTCTTAAGATGCTATGCTCACCTCCAAACTCAAGTCAAAGTGACTTTGTTGGCAATGTTTTTATGATGATGACGTATTGTAAAACGTCATAAAATTTAATAAAAACTTTTTAATTTTTAAGTGTTCCTAATGTGGGTGTTACTGATGAAATTTGCTCTCAGCGTGAAATACAAGAGAAGGAGGCACAGAAGCAGCAAAACATTGATGATATTCGTGATAAGAAGACGGGTCTGGAGAGAACCATTGAGCTGAAGAGAGACATACAGGCCAAGAAGCAGCAGGAACTGAAGAACATCAAGTCTGATCTGCAGAGACTAGAAGGCTCATCTAGCAGACTGCAGGAGCTAGAGACTGAGCTGCAGAAAGCGGTCAGACCTGCATGCACCATGTTGCACGACAGTATGCATGACTCATTAAGAGTTTTAGATTACTGGATGTATTTGCCAAAGTGTATCTTATAGGGTTATTACATCGAAAACCGTGTACCTGTAGCTCAGTTGGTAGAGCATTGCTGTAACAACATATGCAGTGACAAAATGTATAACTTCAATGTACTGTAAGTTGCTTTGGATAAAAGCGTCTCTCAAATGTCACACAGCAAACAAACGCATATAAGAGTATCCAGTTCAGTTATAAAAATTCATAAAATAGTTTGTATGCCAAGATAGTTAGTTAGTCCCTTTTCGGTTACACATTTGGTAGGCGCCTGCATCCAAAGTGATCTACAGAGCTTTCAGTCTATACTTTTAATGAGCATGCACACTCCCTGGGAATCAAACCTACTTCTCTAAAATGCTTTGGTTTTGTGTTTATAGGAGCGTGAGCTGGATAATGCCATGCAGGCTTGTACAGTAGACAGTCTGAAAGCAGAAGTGATTGAGCTACAGAAGGAAAAAGTGGAACTGGATCAGGCCCAGCGTAAACTTGATCAGGAGATGGAAGTGCTTAACACACACACCACAGCACGCACACAGATGGACATGCTGAAGAAAGACAAGGTGAGAACATATGCACAGGACTTGAACAAAAACCATTTAGGATTTACCTCATCATCTCCAAAATTGTTCAAATAAGCTTTAAACTTACCAGTATTAATATGTCTAATACTATGACAGCACAATGCTTGCAGTATATAACCTCAACACCCAGATGTCAGCATTTGTCATTGTGATTTCCTCAATTACCTGACATTTTAGAAACAATTCATTCTTGTTATTCTCAGATGTAAAACAAAAAGTAACTAGTTGAGAACAAACTCCAGATAGATTATGCAACTTTTTACCAGGAAATATACTGATATTTTACAAAAGTTTGTCAAGTTGTCAGTTGTTGGGCCAAATAGATAAGGTTTATGGTGTCATGCAGATTTAATGTATGCACCGTCTAAAATATCATGTTACCAATTCAGATCAGATGGGCAATGAGCATGACTGCACAACAAACCCACTAAGCTGTTAATTGTAAATATTATTGTAAAAAGTTATTTAGGAAAAATCCACATTAGTGTTTGTTTTTCCTAATAAATGATAGCCTTCCCATGCATTTCTCATCCAATAATATCTACTACATTTGTCAAGATATATATTTGAAACACACTTCATTGGCTGCTGTATCCCACAATGCAATAGGCTTGACTAGGCCTTCTACTTGTTTGTGATACTTCCAAATCAAAATATATGTAATTTAATTATTTGGTTTTTGTTGGGAAATGGTTAAACTTTTCTTCGGATTGTAGATGGATAAAGAGGAGCAAGTGAGGAAGATCAAGTCAAGGCACAATGAGGAGCTGGTGTCTCTAATAGGACACTTCCCAAACAAGAGACAGCTGGAAGACTGGATCCACACTAAATCCAAAGAGATCAACTCTACCAGAGAGCGACTTGGCAAACTAAAGTAGCACTTTTTATTGATTTTATTTAACTTTTGAATAATAGTGGATGTTAAAGGGTAAAATTACATCATTTACTCAATCTAATGTCATTAAAAAAAACTATATTTCTTTCTCTTCCATGGAACACAAAAGATGATGTTTTGAGATATATCTCATTAGTTTTATGTCCATATATTAGAAGTCAATAGGTAAAATAGCTTATTTTGTGTTTCTTAAAGTTTTTGGGTGAACTATCCCTGTGATTACAAAAAATAGAATATATTCAGTGTAAGGGTTTAATTAAATGTTGCATCCTGAAAATAAACAGTCTACGTGATGTGAGACATGCACACATAGCCGACCCCGATGTAACAGGAAACAATCGTCTTTCTACAACCTCCCACATACTGGAATAATGCCTTTTTTATTGTATAAAGTTTCAAAGCAATGGTTTATACGGTCATCTATGGTTCATGCACAGGGTCATCTATAGGGCAATGAAACATGCGGCTGACATTTATTCTACATAGACTGCTTCTTAAAATAGAGCTGTCTAGATATAACGTTTATATTTAAAAGATCCGTCTTGCATTTCGGATTTTCAAAAGTTAAGAAATATCATATTGCTCATCATTCCAACATCCCACTCAGTGCACAATTAAACTCAAAAACAAAGTTTACCCTTCAGACCATTGATTTACAAATGATAAATGTGCTTTCACTAACACCCATAGATCTTAGAGTCTTTTTAATTAATAGCCATAATTTAGTGGTCCTAGTTTATAGGTTGAAGGCAAACAGACAGTAATTCTGTAAAACTGATTTTTTAAGTAGCATAATTTGTTTTACAGGGTTTTGTTTTTTATACATTACGATAAAACTGTTGAGAAGATGTATTTTTAGCTACTCATTGTCAGATCCATGGTGCAATGGGCTGCAGCAGCACGCATGCTTGTGACACATTAAGAGATTCTGCCTTACGCCCATCATAAATCGACATCATAAATCTCTCTGTCCTTTAAACAGCTCTTTAAACAATAAGAATAAAAAGAGCATAAAAAGTAAAAAAAGACAATGCGTGATAAAACTGGCACTTCTCCCAGTTGTACTTTTTTGATCACAACCATTGTTTTAGGCAGACTTCTTCAGCTATTTCATTTATATTCTATGAAGTACCTGTTGCTCATGCATCAAAGATACAGAAAAAAGTAAAACAGGCCTGCTCTTCTGGGCTAAAACTGCTCTTTTGTTTTGTTCCTAGTAAAGAGCTTGCATCTGGAGAACAGAAGAAGAGCCACATCACAGCAGAGATCAAGCATAAGGAAGAGCAGCTGAGCAGCTATGAGGAGAAACTCTTTAACGTGTGTGGTAGTCAGGACTTTCAGTCAGACCTCAACAAACTGCAGGATGAACTTGAGAAATGCTCTAAACAGAGAGGTATGGTCTAATGTAATCTTTGACTTCTCACTATTACAGTCATATGTTACAGTAAAACTGCAGTTGTAATGACAAAGAACAAACCAATTCAGAAGGCGCGGAGCAGGGGCTGAGTTTATGCTGTCGTAAAAGTTTTTTAAAAATCAAAAGGGAAAATCCACACCGAAATTAGCCCCTTTCCGGTTTGGCCTACAAAAAACAAATTCACGTCATGACAACATTTTTATTTTCCATAATGTATATTTGATCTACTATGACCCCCCATTTATTCCATGACAGTGATTGGCATTTATTCTGTAGAAATGGTGAATATGAGTCAGTGTATTGGCTGATCTGTTTAGCATTTTGGATTAGATTCTTCCAGCTAAATCAGCTAGAACTAAATGCCTTTGTTGTCTTAGACTCATTTTTTGATGACACATAGATGCGAGTGTAGTTTAAGACTTTCATGTAATCAAAGTTATGATAGTTTCAGAAGCGTCAAAAAAAGATGAAATAGGTGGGAGAAGTCATGGGCAAAAATATCAGCACCCTTGCAATTCTGTCAGAAGTGCAACCCTGCTCTCAGAAAATTGCTGCAGTTGCAAATGTCTTGGCAGAAGCAGCAAAGCAACCCCAAAACATCTTTGAACCTCCACCATGTTTGACTGTTGGGACTGTGTTCTTTTCTTTGAAGGCCTCATTTCTATTTCTGTAAACAGTGCCATGATGTCCTTTACCAAAAAACTCTACTTTTGTCTCATCTGTCCACAGTTTGTTCTCCCAGAAATATTGTGATTTTCGCACATAAGTTTTGGCAAACTCCAGTCTTGCTTTTTTATGCCTTTGTGTCAGCAGTGGTGTCCTCCTGGGTCTCCTACCGTAACACTGACACTGTTGTACTCTGTGTCTGCAGATCAGCTTAAATTTGTTTGGAAGTTAATCGTGGTTCTTTATCCATCATTCGAACAATCCTTTGTTGTAATTTTATTAATTTTGCTCTTCCGTCCACGTCCAGGAAGGTTAGCTACAGTGCCATGGGCTGTAAACCTCTTGATGATATTTCGCACAGTGGACATAGGAACATTAAAATCTCTGGAGATGGACTTGTAGCCTTGAGAAGGTTGAGTCAACTTTTCTCCATTTAAATGGTTGCGTGTATAGTGTGATTACTATATTGCCCACAGCTGTTACTTGCCACAGGTGTTTCTAAATACAAATTACAGAAGCATCACATTTCTGAAAAGCAATTATTTCTTACAATTTTGACAAGGTGCCAGTCCATTTTTGAGTTCTGTGTGAAATTATATCAAGTTTGTCTTTTCTTCTGTTTTTTTTGTGTTGTTTCAGTGCATTTTCTGACAGAATTGCAAGGGTGCCGATATTCTTGACCATGACTGTATTTGCCCTTATTTATTTTTTGATGATAGCTTTGCCATCTTCATCAGGTGTGAATAAAATTAAATGGGTTACAAAATCTATAACTAAAAGTTCTTTAAACTCTCGTGTCAACTGTTTCCTTGTAAACTTGTTTCCCTCACTGAAGCTCACGGACATGCTGATATTCATTCCACAAATATCACACAAGAAGGATCTGCTGTTAGACTCCGTATCAACGTGACTGTGATTCATGTGTTTAGTCTGTACATCATCATGTAGTATTTAATTTTTTTTTCTTAGCCCCTCATTATTTTGTCTTCACAGCCATGTTGGCGGGTGCCACTGCTGTGTACAGTCAGTTCATCAGTCAGCTGACAGAGGAGGGCGAGCCGTGCTGTCCCGTATGTCAGCGCATGTTCCCGTCAGAGGCCGAGCTGCAGGATGTCATCAATGACATGCAGTCCAAGCTGCGTCTTGTCCCGGACAAGCTGAAGAACACAGAGCAAGACCTAAAGAGGAAGGAGCGCAGACGGGATGAAATGATGGCACTAAAGCCCATTAGGCAGGAGTTTCTCACCTCACAAATACTTTGGATTTTAATCCATTTTAATGTGGGAGATAGAAGTTAAACCAGTGCTAAAAACTCTTAGGGATGTCTTGTTCCGAGAGTCAGTCATAATACACCCTACCTATTAATTCATCCATCCATTCATCCACCCACACATTCATCTAGCCACTGAGCCACTTATTCATCCACCCATTCATCTATTCATCCATCCATTTATCCATCCATCCATTGATTCAGTCATTCATCCAGCCATCAATCCATGCATCAGTCATCACATTATCATTCTTCACGCCATCATAACTCTGTCTGCCCTTCTATCTGTTTGTCTTCATTTATATGAGGTTGCTTAACATATTCAAATTCATTTTCTGCACTGGCAGACAGTCCATAGTGGAGCTTCAGGAGAAAGAGCTGCCAGAGCTCAGGAACAAACTTCAGAGTTTAAATCGAGACATCGAGAGGATGAAGGAAGACATCGAGGAACAGGAGACTCTGCTGTCCACATTGACGTCTGAAGAGGACACAGCCAAGGCCTGTCTGCAAGACATCTCCCTCATGGACCGCTACCAGGTCATTCTAAACACATACAGTGCTGTTTGATACACATACAGTATATAATTAGTGGTGCTTGCGAAGCAAAGCATCACTGTTACTTTTTTGCATGCTGCTGCTTTTTCTGGACAAAACGTAACTCATACGTAACTCGCCCTGCACGGTTTGTCATAGAACCATGAATGAGAGGTCAAATCGACCAGCTTATTGAGAAAAGGTATGCTATGACTTTTATAAGCGATTGGGTGTACTGTGTTTCTAGAGTGTATGAAAAAGTGAGCGAAAAATTCCATAGACTTAAAAGTGGGGTGAATTTTGTGACGTTATAGCTCCATAACAAAATGTCGTAGAAACTTGAGGATAGGTTCACATCCCTCGGATTAGCAAGCAGCAACAGATGGTGACATTATAACTTCATAGCTACACCCTGACAATGAGTTACAGTACCCTAGCAACCATCCATTGACTTACATTTAAAAAGATGAGAGGCATCAGAACATTGTAGAGACAAGTAGGTGGTCTCTTTTGTCTCTGGCAAGTAGTCTTTAATTATTACCATGGAAACTGTCCAGCCATGCCCTAGCAACCATTTAGAGCACCCTAGCAACCAACATGAATAGCTATATCTTAGCACCAGAACCACATAAAGACATGGGAGTTGGCTCTTTTGATTCAAACACATATCCATCTATTGGTTTTACTCTGTTAACTGTCTAGCTACACCCTAGCAACCATTTACTGTACCCTAGCAACCATGTAATAAAATGAATAAGCCATATCTCAACATTAGAACATTGTAGAGATTTAAATGTTTAAATATTCCTGAGTTTTGCCATGGCAAGCACCACTAACATTTTCTTTAGAAACCTACTTAGTGATGCAATACACCGCTAGTACAGAATAGAACACACTAAATGAATGAAGTTGATACACCACCAGTCATTTGGAACACAATAGATATATACAGAAACATTAACTGTTGCTAGGCTTCATAATCCCACATGCTCAATTTCCATTGGCTTGTCACCAAATGACCTCAAATCTAAATCATAGAGTATCATACACTACAAGATAACACCAGTTGGCTCAAAATATCAAACATGATTCTCCAACTAGTTGCAATCATAATCTGAGAATAAAGGAATTGTCTGCACCCATGATGTACTGTTTGTTTCTCTGTGAAATCTGTAAACATACAATATCAAATGATTACCATAGCATCATGTGTTTATGTGTTTGTCGTTTACCTACACCAATTTTAAGGATAAAAATTTTAATTCAGGGTTTCAAATAATACCTTGGTACATGTCCAAAAGAACCATAGCATTACCCTGTTATTTTTTTACTGATATTTATGTTTAGGAGGCTCACATTTAGCATTTTCATTCATATCTCAGCTTGACCTGAAGGATGTGGAAAGGAAGATTGCTCAGCATGCAGCCAGACTGCAGGGAGTTGATCTCAGTCGCAGCATGCAGCAGGTCAGCCAGGAGAAACAAGAGACCCAACACCGCCTGGACACCAGTACGTTTAACAGCTTAATACTGCTTTAGTCCAATAAACTGCTTATGGTGCTGTAAGAACATTTTAAAGTCAACATTAACAGTGTCTTATTTTAATTTTTTGTAGCATTTTAGGTTTGTAGCCACGGTATTAGTCAAAGATAATTAGGTGATTCGTTTTTACAACAAAAATCTTTTATTTAAAAAATTCTTTTGTTTGTGGCCTATTCTAGCTAGTTTCTAACTATTAAAATTAAACGGCTGTTTTTGCAACTTTACTTTTAAGAATACTTTAGGTAATTGGCTAACCTACTTTCTTGTAAAAATAAGTAACAACAGCCATGTGACATTGAGGAATACTAAGCATTGCTATAAAAAACAAGGATGGTCATATGCTAATGTGCTTATGGTTGTGATGTGAGTACATGATGATGTTATAACTATTGTTACAATAGTTATGCAATTACATTTTATGACATTTACAAATACATTTTATGACCATTGTTTGTTCATGTGTTACTCCTGTTCAGCCTGCAGTAAGATCGAGTTGAAGAGGAAACTGATTCAGGACCAGCAGGAGCAGATTCAAGTCATGAGGAGCAGCGTCAATGAGATCCGTGGAGAGAAGCTTCAGATCTCCAGTGACATGCAGAAACGTCAGCAGCTGGAAGAACAGTGTGTGGAGTTCTCCACTGAGATCCAGACACTCCATCGAGACATCTGGGTGAGGAACAAGCCTACCTCTACCATGTGCTACTGATGTAAAGAAGTAAACAGTTCTTTTAAAATCCTGAACCTGTCTGAACACAATGCCGGTATGCATTGATTTTACTATGTTTCCTGCCTCTTTGTATAAAAACAACTCTGATTTTGGTTCTTTTGGGCATTTTTTATGTATATAAATAATTCTTGTATGTACATTGGTATTCAAAACTGGCTACTTTATGCCGGTTCACAAGGTAAGTTTATTATATGAGATGTTGGTTTTGATGATGCAGGAAAGGTCAGTTTGATGTCATTCGTCTGTCTGGATATGTCACATCCAGAAAGGTACATTGGATGGTGTAGTGTTTGTTGCTTGTTCTTACAGCAGTTGCTTAAAATTTAAACTTGTCATCCACATTAAGAAAATAACTAGCAAGTAACTTGCAATTTATCTTTCAAAAAAAATGGCGAGGTCATTGTTAAAAAATGCATGTTAAATGCTTATTAAAATACTTTATTGCGATAACAGATAAAATTATTTGTATTTTGTTCTGCTGATATGGTCTTATTAGTGGTGCTTGCGAAGCTTGCATACTCTCTTGCATAATTCTTTTTATTTTTTTGGACAAAACTTTGGCATGTAACTCATCCTGCACAATTTGTCGTAGACCCATGAATGAGGTGTCAAATCAGTCGGCTTATTGAGGAGAGATGTGCTATGACTTTTATAAGCGATTAGGTGTACGATGTTTTAAGGGCATACGGAAAAGTGGGCAAAAAAATCCAGCAGACTTAACATTGGGCTAAATTTTGGGACGTTATAGCTCCACATCAGAATGTCATAGAGACTTGGGGGTGGGTTCATATTGCTTGGCCTAACAAGCAGCAGCAAATAGTGACATCACATCTTCATAGCCACACCCTGGCAACCAGGTAGACTTCCATTAAAACAAATCCCATGGACGTAACATTGGGCAGATGTTTGTGATGTCATAGCTCAGCATCAGAATGGCATAAAGACTTGGGGGTGGGCTCATATCGCTCAGCTTAGTAAACAGCAACAAATTGTGATGTTTTAACTTCACAGCTATGCCCCAGAAACTAGTTAGTATCTTAACAACCACCCCATTGACTTCCATTTAAAAAGGTGAGAGGCTATACCTATATCAATATATAACTATATAGCTGTAACTAAGCTATTGTTGAGTTGGCTCTTTTCATACACACACACATCTGTCTATTGGTTTTACCCTGTTAACTGTCTAGCTACACCCTAGCAACCATTTACTGTACCCTTGTACAGTAAATGCCATAATGCTAGCATCATGTTAAATTGTGCAAGCGTCATGCTAGCATCATGCTAAGTTGTGCTAGCATCATGTTAAGTCATGCCAGCATCGTTAAAATTTTCCCAAATTTTGTCATGGCAAGCACCACTCACATTTTCTTCAAAAAATGTACCTATCTAGTTTAATATAAAGTCCACACCTGTTTGCATTCAGTTAAGTTGTAACTAATTGTAACACAAACAGTGTCAGGTCCTTACAGCATTTATGAAATTGGCTGGTTAGTCTCATTTCAGTGCATTAAACATAAATTGAGAGGAACAGACTGATAATTGTATCTAATTGGGTAAAAGGCGTGTGGACAGATATAGTATCATATCATGGGACCTCTGGTAATTCCTACCCCTAGCTGTAAGTGTGCAGGACATCTTTACATTAATTACATGTGAGAATAATAAAGAAATAGAAAATAATCTGAAAGATCAGCAGGCCATGTCACAAACAAGTCAAGATTAGGAAGAACCTGTATTTTGAGGACATGTCTGGAGAATTTGATTAATGTCCGATCACATTAGCTGTCTTATTTAATCTAAATTTAGTCATAATGTTAGTTGCACTGTTTGGAGTATCATTTTTAATGTAGATGTTACATCATTTAAATCTGCTTTTACATGATGCAATATCAGATCTTATAATTTATTTGTTGTAATAAATCATACTTTTTGGTTTTGGCCTGGTATGTTTTGAATAAGAAATTGTCACATGAAATGAAGTCCTTCTCATTTGTCAGGCAATTTATTTACTGTATTATTTGAAATTAACT
>JAZGTI010007888.1:0-20949 GCA_036877585.1 Botia kubotai
CTTGCATTTTCCAACATGACAATGCCAGACCACATACTGCATCAATTACAACATCATGGCTGCGTAGAAGGAGGATCCAGGTACTGAAATGGCCAGCCTGCAGTCCAGATCTTTCACCCATAGAAAACATTTGGCACATCATAAAGAGGAAAATGCGACAAAGAAGACCTAAGACAGTTGAGCAGCTAGAAGCCTGTATTAGACAAGAAGGGGACAACATTCCTATTCCTAAACTTGAGCAACTTGTCTCCTTAGTCCCCAGACGTTTGCAGACTGTTGTAAAAAGAAGAGGGGATGCCTCAGAGTGGTAAACATGGCCTTGTCCCAACTTTTTTGAAATGTGTTGATGCCATGGAATTTAAAATCAACTTATTTTTCCCTTAAAATGATACATTTTCTCAGTTTAAACATTTGACATGTCATCTATGTTCTATACTGAATCAAATATTGAAATTTGGAACTTCCACGTCATTGCATTCTGATTTTATTCACAATTTGTATAGTGTCCCAACTTTTTTGGAATCGGGTTTGTACAATTAACAGCATCGTGGAATATCCTAGAAAATCTACAGAATGGACTGAAACATAAAAAAATGTGTTAAACTGAGATGTAAGCACTGCAGTTTAATTGCTAGCTGAGTGCTCTCAAAATATTTAATAACATGCAAGGGGTAGAGTATATGTAGAACGTTGACATTGACAGATTTTGTGGATGAGGTTTACACTACCTTGCAACAGAAAAGCATTAAAATGTCTGAGCCATTGTAATACTATTCAGTTACTTGTTAAATTCTGTTGCTCCACCATGAAAGTATTTGAACAAAATGAACTGACCATTTAACCAGCAGCAGCAGCAGCAGCAGCGCACACACACACACACACACAAACCCATAGAACAGACTAGCATGTTCACAAAATTGATTTAAATTTTCAACAGAGTATCTCAGAAATCACTGCATCTTTAATCCCTGCTGACAGATACCACAACTATTCTAACTAGGTAACCATTCTATAAAGTCTACCTTCACTGGTAGGTATTCAAAATGTGATACAACTCAGATGACTGGTGGAAAATACAAGATCTTCACTTCTGGAGCTGCATGTGCCTCAGACAACTCTCAAGATGCTTTCTCCAAGTACTATAGACCTTCTTTGTATTCACATGCATTCAGCATACAGTGAGGCATCTTAGGGTTTGGAACAAAACTCTGGTCTTGACCACATAATACACATGTACCTGGTTATTCATAATTCATGTACCTGCTGCACACATGGTCTATTAGCAGAGATACAGAGTCCAGCCCACTGTCCAGTTTGGTATTGTGGTACAGACAGCGATCTCTCTGCAGCTCCACTGACTGATGCAACAGAGTATGCAGACGACGGGGTGGCAGCATCACAGATGGGGGCAAGTACACTGTGGCAATATATGGGAGAGAGGAAAACAGAGATAGAGACCATAGTGGTTACAGAGGGCTGGACTCAGTTTCATCCGAATTCATTTCATAAACAGAAAAGTACATCTTGTACTTGACACCATGCAAGTCCAACATATTCTTTAGGTTTTTCAATCCCAGAATTTAATCCATCTCCTGAACTTAAGTAGAACTGAACCAAACCCTAGCTGAAAAAGAATTACATGAAACTATAAAAAAATATAAAGGTGGAAGTGTAAACAACTCATGTAAAAGTAAAAATAGCTAGGCCATTCCTTCTATGCAGTACATTTTCATGCTCCATCATACAGTGAGGGAAAAATTATTTGATCCCCTGCTGAGTTTGTAAGTTTGCCCACTGACAATGAAATGATCAGTCTACAATTTTAATGGTAGGTTTATTTTAACAGTGAGAGACAGAATAACAACAAAAAGCGCTTTTAAAAAAAAGTTATAAATTGATTTGCATTTTAATAAGTGAAATAAGTATTTGACCCCTTCACAAAACATTACTTAGTACTTGATTGCAAAACCCTTGTTGGTAATCACAGAGGTCAGACGTTTCTTGTAGTTGGCCACCAGGTCTGCACACATTTCAGGAGGGATTGATTCCCAAAATCAGCAGGGGATCAAATAATTTTTTCCCTCACTGTATATGTCCTGATATATTGAATAAAGCATTACTGACAGCAAATTCACGAAAACAAAAAAATATCCCAAAATGTAACTTTGAAGTGTGTAGTTTACACTGTAAAACAAAACTTTGCCAGTAATGTTAACTGAGCCCCTATTTTACCCCCCAAAAAATTCAAGTTATAGGGCTACAATCAGACAGAACTGGATCCATTTATTTTTACACAAGAATAGCATAAAAATGTAAAACACTCAATTTATACAGCAGCACTTAGTCATTTAGTATTTCAATAGCACAAACATCAGTAGGACTTAGCATTGGATTTGATGAGTTTTGTGTTTATCTTTGTGGGACTGATGTTGAAAAGATTTTTTTAAACTTTTTGCTATTTAAAAATCACCATTAAAGTTAAGATGACAACCTCATATAATCTAATTGTCAATCCTTCACTTAGCAATTAATAACATTATTTCTGTGTCAATCCTGGTATTGTCTTGCCACTGTGTATATGAAGTTTTATGTGCCGGAGCCTGACCAAAGTACATTTCTGAAGATCTAATATATATTTTGAAGATATACTTCTACAAATTAAATATGACAACCAGCGTTTCATAATTCAAAAGGTACTTTATAACAGGAATAAGGTAGTTGACAAAGTTTAATTGATTTTAAATAACTCACTCTGTAGCTTGTCAAGGAGTTTGGATCGCGAGACCATCCCTTTCCCCTCCCACTCGGCTTTGGCATGCAGATCTTCAGAGTGACTGCACATCAGATACCTTAAGCAGCCAACACACAGCATCAATGGTACAGTCACCACAGAGACGCAATGACTAATCTCAACAGCTGTATTTTTTTAACAGATTGTTCCAATTAAGGCTGGAGTAAACGCACTATTAGACTTTAAGGAAATGATTATTTTATTTAAAAGAGAAAGAGAAATTAAAAAACATGGAGCACACCATTCTGAATCTGACTTGCAGCCAAATGAAAGCCATCCTTCAAAAACAGTAAGGCAGCAATGCAAAGAGGTACTGCAATGAATATACAAAACACTTAAAAGCCACAAAAATGTTTAAGATCAACCTTAAACGATAACGGACCCTGTTATAAATAATCCTCAGCTAATGTTTTCTAACATTGGAAGCCTGTTTGGAAAGCTTTCACACCATGTCTTAAAGCTGATTCCATTAAATAAAGAAATCATATTGGACCTGGCAATAATTTTTATGACATTTGGTTTAGTTAGGGGTTCTTTAATGTGTGCATACTGTACAGCACGATTTATACAAATGTATAATATTTATACAAATACTGACACTTTAATAAATGCAAATATACACTGTAATAAACAGTATAAACAGTACTTAGCATAAAATGTCACAATTACCAAAAATGCTTTTGTTGTTTTTTTGTTTAGTATTTGGTCAGTATATAGTAAGAAGAAATTATTGAGGGGGGGTTAAATTACTAAAGAATTTATGTAATTGTTAGTGGGACTGAAATCAGAACCAGAATCTTATCAGACTAAACATATAAATCATAATCTCTAGCTGTGAAAGACACGGGTTCACAGACAGGGGAACCGTACCGTAGAAGATACACATGACACCAAGCCCCTCCTCCCGCCCACTAGCCAGTGGGCCCCAACACACGGGAGGATACAGGCTCTACCCTGAGGTTATAGAACCTCCCAAAGGTGTTGGGTGTCGCCCAACCCGCAGCTCTAGAGCTAAAGAGGCGCCGTGCGTCAAAGTCCAGGAGGATGCAACACTCCTAGTCGAGTGAGCCCTCACTCCGGGGGCCACTCCTGAGGAGCGGGCGTCGACTTCCTACAGCCGGCTCGACGGGGCTGCGGCCCCCTCGGCGACGGGCAGACGGGGGGCAGGTCACGGCGTAGAGGTGGAATCCCACCGCGGAAGGATGTGCCAAATCGCCTCAGTCTGGCGCTGGACTGCCGAGAACTGCTGGGCAAAGCCCTCGACAGTGTCGCCGAAGAGGCCACCTTGGGAGATGGGGGCATCAAGAAAACGGGCCTTGTCCGTATCCCGCATCTCCGCAAGGGTTAGCCAAAAGTTGCGTTCCTGGACCACCAAGGTGGACATCGTCCGGCCAAGGGCCCGCGCCGCGCCTGCATCAACCCTGGCTTGGAACTACCCTCGTGGACCTGCTTAAGCGCCTTAGCCTGGTGGACCTGCAGGATGGCCATGGCGTGCGGGGCGGAGCAGCCTGCCCCGAAGGGGGGAGTCCAGCGTCGTCCTCCGGCTCAGAGGATAGCAGCCCACTCTCCGATGTAGCGAGCGGCATCCTGTCCTCATCCAGAGCGCCAAAAGTGATAACGGGCCCCCCGGGGGGAGCCGCACCACCACCACCCCGACGGAGAAGTCTCCACAGTCACTCTCAGGTCTCCCAGAGTGCTAACCAGCTCCGCTGTCTTAAGCAGTTTACGCGAGGCAGCAGACTGGGGAGCAACAGAGGGGGCTCGACCTCCCACCACGAGAGAGAGCGTGACCGCAGCAACGAGATGGGCATGCCCTCGCAATGACCTTATGACCTCACCGTGAACGTTGCCTCAGCATGCTGTTTGCCCAGTCATGCGACACAGCGCTCATGGCCATCAGATAAAGTCAGGAAACGACCGCATCCAGAAACGCACGGACGGAAAGACATCTTTAAAAAGACGCACACTGTCCGTGGACCTCTTTAGAGGAAATGCTCTCTTGTGAGGAATTTGCTCTTCAGTGTGCCGGTCCGCCGAGGCACGCAGGGGAACCGCCGAACGGGAAGGAAAAACCCACTGAAATTGTCGTGTAAACACCGCAGAACGCTGGCGAACCCAACGAAGGTGCGGAGCGAATGTGCAAAACACACACACTCGGCTCCGAAGCAAGAATCTGAATGAAAGCGAGCACAGCTCTTTTGCCCAATGCTCATTGGCTCTTTCCTCTCGGGCCGATGCTCATTGGCACGAAGGTGATAGGGCTCTCAAGCAAGACCCCATACGTCAGTCCGTTGACGTAACGTTGAACGTGACTGACTGAAAGGGAACCATAAAAGGTATAATCAGTTACAATTAAGCTACAAAAAAAAGAATTTTAGGAAATACCATGACAATACCTAATAACGAGTCAAAAAAAAAATTGCTGCATACTGTACTAAAATCGAACTTTTTATTGATTATATTGATTATCTCAGGTACATTACATTATCTAAGGGTGATTTGAGTGTCCATCCGAAGGATCACGATGATGACGCTCTGTGGCGCTCCTATGATATGTAAAGGTTAAACTTTCCATGCCCAAGTATTGAAAAAAAAATTCACTTTTTTCTCTATAATGCAATAGTACAGTGATTCCAAAGTACATTTGGTGAGGTCCTTTTAAAGAATTTAGTGTAAGATGCCCTTAACATAAGCTAATTATCTGTTTTTAAACTCATTGTTAACATATGTTGTCCCTAGTTTTCACTTCCAGTCCAAATGACAGTTGGAGGTCTTTGGAAAGACTTTTTTCATTAATTTTGTCCACATTTTGCAAATAACCTTGCCATTGTATAAACAGGTTTAAAAATGTGTGTATACATAAAATGGTTGGAAGAGAAGCAGAAAAGAGACTTATTTTAAGACAAACATGTAATACCATTATTTTAATACTGATTAGATAAATATCACCACGATTCCCACCTTCAAATAATAAAGATAACACGAACGCATTTTAATCTATTTTCACTAAAAGCAAAGTTTCTCTGCTGTTGTGATATTATCATAATTACACTAATAAACGCAAGGCTGTGTAATACTTCAAAAAACACATTAAGCAACATCCAAACAGAGATAAAAAAACATGAGCAGATCTGTGGTCTTGTACTTTTTACTTTCTGTTGGCTTGTTATTTATTTGGACAGATTAGAGCGTGAGCAAACTGTGAGACAGTTGCCAACCCTGCTAACAGACACAATAACTATACAAATAACTGTATCCACATCATTCTCTTCTTTGCTGGTTTCTCCAGATCGCCCTTCACTCAAGTCTAGTTCCAGGTCAGAGAGCTGTCCATTAAAGTCTAACTAGCCAATAAGAGTAAAACACAGTTACGCTCTGCCCACATGTGAGGTTTGTACCATAATGTTGAACGTAACTGCGGATTAAAAGCAAAAACTAAGCATAAACAAAAATTGTAAAAGCGTAAACAAAAACTCTTCTTCTTTCAGATTATTTTCGTTTGTTTCTTCAACGTTTACGTTCATCTTTATTGGCACAAAATAAATCCCATATAACCCTGGGCAGTCATGTGTGCAGATGTAATTTGTGATGTCAGAAAGTTGAGGAAGTTCAAAACAAGACATTTTTACAGATTTCATTTCAATAAACATATTTTGGATTAAGAAAGGAATATTTGAATTATAGTGCGCTGTCAAAATACAATAAATACCTTTATACTAAATATCCATAAAAATGTGATGTATATATATTTTTGTATATTGTTTTATATATCATAATATGACATCTAATAAAAAATTAAGAAACAAAGACAAAATGGCTTCTTCTAATTTCCCCAAAATAACTGAAAAGCTTTAGAAATTAAGTGTGGGCAGCACATAATACCCGCTGATGATGTGGATTCGTTCAGTATTGTACTTCAGGGGGGTAAGCTCGGCTCTGAGCACCTGTAGTGCCTCCAGAATTTTTCCATCCTCCAGATACTCTAAATACTTCTGCTGCAGAAGCAAGAACTTCATCCGCTGAACACAAAAGAGAAATCTATATCAGAATGCTTGCAAAAGTAATCGTGAATTTTTTTTTTTTTAGAGTACTTTGAACTTACCACAACAGCACCAGTTGAATGCATAAGTGATTTCAGCTCATTGAGGTCACTCTCAGCCTATTATATAACGATATATAAAAACAGATTAACTGAGTTCTTACAAGTTGACAAACCCTTATCTGCGTGTTTGGTTTGCTTTGGCCCATATGACTACTACACACAAATAACAAAGTTTATAAATGCACAAAAATTCTGCATGTTAAAAAATTAACACTTTTTACAGTGTCTTTGTTTCATTTAAAATGTACTTATTATAGCACCTAAGGCAGTTGTTATAAATAAAACGATCACAAATAATTGTTTTGATGTGCACTGTCTAACTGAAACCTGGCTTAAACCAGATGATTATATCAGATCTAATGAGTCTGCTCTAGTTGCTGTTGCAACTAACTATAAACATACTCCTATGTTACTGGACATAGGTTTAAATTATTTAAAGTGCTTGTACAAAATGTCATGCTATCAGATATAACAAAAGAAATCTCTGCTTTCTCTTTTACTGGCTACTGTGTAGTAGGGTTGTCACGATACCATAAACACGTTACAATACTATACTAGCTGAAGTAGCACGATACCAAGTAGTATCACAATACCATGCAATATTGTATTAATTCTTAATTCAAATCTATGAAATGAAGCAATTTTCAGAAATACGAAGATATAAATGAAAACATACGAAAGTAATGAAGTAATTCCGAAGTAATTCCATATTTCGCTACGTGAGTTGCTCTTTTTTAAGAGATTGTCGCGGTCAACCGTTGTATGTAAATTTATTGTATTCACAAGAACAGACAATTGCAAATTAAAAAAACTGAATCAGATGCGTGTTTGAACTGAAGTGTCAGAAAACGCACAATACCATATATGGCATATAAGGCGCGATTTCTGCACAGTATTTTAAGCATTTCAAGGGCACGCAGAAAGACGATAGAACAAAAAAAGACGCTATATTATTTATTTGCAGGCACAAGTGTTTGAACATTTTAGCAACTGCACTACAGGCCACATACAACATTACTTACGGTAGAACCGCAATGACGATACTACAGTTTAAAAAATACAGTGGCACCGCTAGTATTTTGGACCCTTAGTATCATGATACTACTATAGTACCGGTAAACCAGGCAACCCTACTGTGTAGAGACCCCCAGGGCCTTATGTAGAATTTCTAAATGAGTTTGCAGATTTTCTCTCTAACTTATTGGTTAATGTTGACAAAGCACTATTTGTTAGAGATTTTAACATTCATGTAGATAACACAAATCATGTATTAGGACTTGCATTTACAGACCTACTAAACTCTTTTAAGTCATGCAATATGTTAAAAGTCCCACTCATTACTTTAATCATATGCTAAATTTAATTATATCACATGGAACCGACCTTACTAATATTGATATTATATCTCGCGATAATGATATCCTTGATCATCATCTTGTTTCTTAGCTACTTCACATTGCAGATATTAGCCATATTGCCCCGGTTTATCGACAAGGCAGATCAATTATCCCAACCCAATTATCCCTAAAGAGAAATTCACAAAAAACCTGCCTGATCCACACATTTAAACATAAAGATAAAATTACTAGACTAGTACACAGACAGGGTTGCACCCGTCAAATAAAAAAAAATTTGAAAAGTACTGCACCTAGGTATAATAGTGTTACTAATCCACTAACAGAGAAACTTGCAATCTCAAGCAAAAACGGCAAATAGCATGTCCGGCTTTAAAAGGCACTATGAAACAAAGACCCAAAACAAACAAAAACAATCAACGTTTCTATTTAATACAGTGGTCAGATCAACAAATAAACATAACAAACAGAACATGCCATCACACTTTAGTATTGACTTTATGAATTTTTTTCACCAAGAAAATTGAAACCACAAGGGATACTGTGTCTGGCACTAAAGAGTACTGTGCATTTGACACTATAGATCATGACATACTTTTAAATCGATTACAAAATTACATGGTATTCAAGGCCTGGCATTACAATGGTTTAGATCTTACCTGTCGGACCGTTACCACTGGTGTTCATCTAAAAGGAAATTAACTAAATTATCACCAGTAAACTATGGCTTGCCACAAGGATCTGTTTTAGGCACTGTGCTATTCTCAATATACATCCTGATCCTTGGCAGTATTATTAGAAAACATGGGATAGGTTTTCACTGTTATGCTGATAATACTCAATTATAGGGCTGCACGATTTGAAGAAAAAAAATGTAATTGTGTTTTTTTCTGATCAAAATTACGATTTACAATGTGATTTGCTATTATTTAAAAAATGAGCTACAGGTGTGTTATGGTGGTTTTAACAGCATAAAAAAGACTAAGCATAATCAAAAACTATTCTAACACTGTGCTACTGTTTATTTAAAACCACTTAAACATTGTGGCAATTTTCCTTAAGTTGTCATAATGCAAACATGACAAATTACAAAAATAACTACAGTATCTTGAATAAAGTTAGCAAATATAAAATTCTAAACTTTTAACTTTGCTCTTCTGCAGACACACTTTGTTGCGGAGCTGAACTGCTGCTCCTGCTCATCTTTTCCAAATGGCATTCTTTGCTCATTCAATCAGCACGTGCAGTGTTAAAATGCCTCCTAATGGGTTAAACTCTGAGTCAAGCATAAAATGCTGTCAAGAACTACATGAATGCTTTTTACCATATTTGATAGTCCTTAATTGAAATAATTGCAGTTTTGAAAACGATTAATTGTGCAGGCCTACTCAATTACATATTTTATCATGACCAGATGAGGCTTCAAGCAGCAGATGCGGCTGCCCCCTAACTTTCAATTATTCGTTAGTCGAAGAGAAATGTGTAGTTAGTAATTAGTTGTAATTACTTGTAATTAGTGTAATTGTAACAAATTGTAATTAGTGCATTAGTTACAGAAAAAAATAAATGACTGTGAAGTTACGCAGTCTGTGATGATATGTGGTAATTACGAAATTAAAGGACATCAAAAGTGTTCATTTTTAAAAGATTATAGATGACACATTTTCCAGTGCACTGGCACAAGGCCAGCTCACTTCTCACAATTATTTTGTAAGGGTTCTCTGTTTTCAGTATATTGAGAGTGCACAGAGGCTACGTTTATACTGACACAAAAAAATTCAGATCTTTGACTTACATCTGACACAGATCGGAATTTGTTGCATGTGTGTAAACACACGAAATCCAATTTTTCGCATCCGATCTGGGCCACTTTCAAATGTGGATTTTAATCGGATACATATTCAATATCCAGACATCTGAAATATGTCTAAACACACATATCCAATTCACCTTGGCTATAATGTCACTGTTCCACGATGGATTGCATTGAACATCATTTCGCACATGTACTTCACCTGGCTGCAATGCCAGCGCAAAATAAAGAGCATTAAAGCCAAATATAAGGAGGCTATAAGGAAACATGGAGTTGTTGCTTCACAGATGTAAAAATCTTTATGATGGCCGGGACATAAATGTAAACACACAAATTGGAAATGAGGTGTAAGTGTAAACAGACTGGCCAAAAAAATTGGATGTGGAATCGGATCGGAACTGAGCATTAAGACTTGGACAGTGGAAACGCAGCCAGAGACAGGGCATGTGAGCTCAGGTACCACTGGTGTTTTATAGGCCTGTCACAAAAACTGTGTTGCTTTTTCCTACTGGAGTTCTAAAACATCTAACAATTCCTCAAGCACCCACACAAAGACTCTCTCACCTTTTCCCACTCTCCCTCCATCACATGATTCCGGAATTTGGTGGCAGCGGGATGCTCAAGCCTACAGCCAGATTCCTGCATCAACTGGTCCACAGTTTGACTGAAATGCCGCAAATGGTAACATGTTAAAGGATAACATGGAAAAGATCAGCATTCCTTTCCCATGATAGTCAAAAACAAAATTACAGGATTGAAGTTTATGAAATTGTACATTTACATTTAGTCATTTAGCTGACGCTTTTATCCAAAGCGACTTACAAATGAGGACAGGAAGCAACTTCGATTACAATAAGAGACAACAGTGAATAAGTGCTATACACAGGGCTCAGGTTTTCCAACACAGTATAAGAAAGTTGGTTTTTTTTTGTTTGTTTTTTTGTGGGGGTGTGTTAGTAAATTAGTCGCAGAAGAAAAGACGAAAAAGTTTTTAGTTGTTTCTTAAAAATGGCTAATGACTCAGCCATTCTGATGGAGATATGGAGTTCATTCCACCAACCGGGCAGAGTGAAAGAGAGAGTCCGGGAGAGTGATGTATATATGCTTTCTCTTTGCAGGCACACAGACACAAGGGTCCAATCTCCTAGCAACAAGAAGTCAGTGTTTGATTCAACACAATAATAATAAATACTCTCTCCCATCCAATTCACTTTAAATAGTTAAAAGCAAACAAATGGAAGCAGGAAGTGTTCACACCAAATATTATTTAGTGTGATATTTAGATATTTTGTAGCTAAAGTTTTTTCTCCTTGTCAGCAGCCAAGGAGAAAAACACAAAAGAAACACAAAAGAACACTGTGGAACATAAATGATTTTTAAGAAATGTCTTTCTGATTTTGTGTCCATACAATAGAAAACAAAGGGTGCCACTGTTGCTTGGTTACCAACGTACTTTAAAATACCGCATTTTGTGTTCCTCAGACGTAAAAAAGTAATTCAGATTTAGAATGACATGAGGGTGAATAAATGATGGAAGAATTTTTGGGCGAACTATTAATTTTAAACATTAAAAGCATAAAAAACAGAACTGACAAAGACGAGAACCACCATCAGACAAGAACTGTCACGACAATTCCAACTGACAACATTAAAGACATAAAGCAGCAACGACATAACATGTAACCAGCACTGACACGCTAATCAGAACATAAACAAAACAATCCAAGACAAGACAATCGAACCCGAATAATCCTGCACGACCATTACGGCCAAGCTTCACTCACTTAAGTCCCAACCCATGTAGATGTTGTCCTATCAGCCTGATCACATCCTCGTCGGTCTGGGAAAGTCGTTTCTTCTTCCATACGTTGTTGTCGGAGACCAGGCTCTCGGTGGCCGACAGCCCGTTATTAGCGGCGGACAGAAACCCGTTGGAGTGCAAAGCTCCCGCGGCGGAGGACGAAGACGACGACTCCCCGTTCAGACAGGACAGCTGCGTCTCCGGCTTCTGTCCTCCTGTACCGTTGGTCTGCATGCTATGAAACGCGTTTGAAGGGCCAGATCTTCGCGGCGCTAAGCTACTGTGAAAGCGGACAGACGAGCGTCGATAGGGGGTTTGGAAGAACAGCGGCAGCAACACACACCCCGTTCTCTTCTGCTCTCTCCGCCACCGAACTTCAGCTTTTCGTCCGCGGGGCTCCGCCGGTTTCCGAGTCGGAGGAAACGGAGTCCAGAGTTTCCTCGCCGGCGAAGTAAGAGTCAAGATGCCTCTCGGGCTCAGTTTCACTGTGATCACAGACGCGACAGCGGCCAGCAGACGTTCGCTGGTCTTGTTATTGTTTTGTCAAAGAACAGCTGCAAGTCCATTATGGACGTCTGTGCGCGTTGACGTCACAATAAGCGACACAACAACCTTGAGCTCACTAGAACAGGGGTCGTTTTATACCAACAGGCAATACTCTATCGGCTGCTACTGTAATTGTGTAGTTTTTTTCAAAACTGCAGTTTTTATATTTGTTAATATTATATTTATATACTATTATTTATGTTTAAATAATTCGTAAAATAATTATTTTCTACTGTCACACATACATGTACATAAAAAGCATGGTGCCTATAAAATCATAGTAGTTTTTCATAGTATGGATGTTTTCAGCGGATATGAATTTTACTCTAAACAGGAGCTAAGTTAAAACTTTAAAAGATTCTTCACCAAAAAACTCTAAAACCATCAAACCAGACCACCCTGTCAACTACCTTTGTGATGCAAATTAATTAACTAGGTCATTCAAAAAGTTAACATGATTAGTTTAAGTCAAAATACCACAGTACTGTAAAATACATAGTACTGTAAAATACTGTTGCAAACCATTGTTAATACGCATCTCTTAATTAATTTATATAACTTTATACGATTTTAATAGGTTTTATTGGTGACAGTGGTGACTAATACAAAGTTACCAGTTTTGTATCACAATCAAATTTTGTATCCACTATTCCGTATTTTTGAAATTGAATAAATAAACACATGGTCGCATGAATAAATGTAATGGTGAGCTTTATAGGTGGATGAATCAATACGTTTCTTTGTAACATTTAAATGAAATAGTTTAAAGAGGTTAAAATCATGAAAAATAAACAGATTTAAGTAATATATCATTCATAGTGCCATTTCATAAGGATAATTCAAAAATATCAGATTTGAGCAAAATACTGCACTAACGTCAAGCAACAACTGTAACAGGGTTTTAAAATGTTACTTTAAATGTTGTAACTCACCAAAATTACTGTTTTGTTAATTTATTTGGAGACCTCTTGTGGCGACATTAAGTAATTAGTGGGTCAATTGCCCTTTCACCTGTTAAACCACACCCCACCCCTAGCAGAAAAGTTTATCTAATGCTGAGAGGTGATAGGAACCTCCCGAAAAATTAGTTTTCCTTGTAAATTGACACTTGTTAATTTCACAAGTAATATTAAGATAAATAGTTCATGATGTTGTGTAACAAGATTTTAAAATGACTGTGATTGTATTTGATGAACATAGTGGAGTTTAGATGCAAATTTGCTCAACATGTGCGTTGCATGGCTGACGCCATCTTTTTGGATCAAGCACAGGTTTATCTCTCATTTCTGTTAGCTCTTTTAGATGAGTGTACATGTGTTTAAATGCCCACTGTCACCAGAGGATGTATGTCTCTCCTTGTTGTCTTACAGTAAACAACGCATGAATCGCAGTTCTTCGTGTCTGACTGTGATTGGAATGCTGTCGGATGAGAAACATTACACAACGTCATGCAGTGTAAATACAAGTCAAAACCAAATGTTATGTTTGCTTACACATACAGAACATCCCTGATGTTTGTAATAAATAAACTGGATGGCCAGTTTTTAAAACACACAGATCCATACTAATGCCCATCTGATTATATAGTACTCTAACTACACTAAAATCGAAATATAGGACTTGAGGAAATAGGGAGGGAAGGTCTCCTTGAATCACCTCCTCAGAGTACCACAATGCAGTGTTACACAAAGCAACTTCTATTAGGCACAAGTAACACTTTTACTAGAATATAATGTTGTGGGGTCCAAAGTCTGAAATGCACTGTAATGCTTCTATTTTGCATTTGTCTTTTCATGACAAATTCTATTATCTGCAGAAACAATTTAAGTGAAACATTTTTTCTTGAATTACAAAATTACAAAACAAATAATTTTCTTATTTGGTTTGTCCCATTTGCTCTAATCATAGAATGCACATGAGCTGGCATAGACTTCACAGGTTTGTTCAAAATTCAATGATCCATGTTATCCCAGAATGACTAGAAAATTATTTTAAAAGCATCTTGCGTACTTCAACGGAACCAAGCAAATCTGATCTGAGTTAGTGTCACAGATTTGCCAAATATACCAAATTTTTGTAACATGTACTCAGCAGAGGAGGTATGATGTGGAGTGTGCAAAAGAAATGTAGAAGTTTTATGTACGGCTGTGCGTGCGTGCATGTACAATATATGTGTTAGTCAAGAGTTGTTCACTAGTTGGTGCGGCAAGGTAACAAAAGAGCCATTAATGGAGTCTTGTTTCTCTCGTCCCTTTAGAAAATAGGTAAGCAGCTCTCCTTTCTCTTTAACAAATATTGGTCCCCTTTTCACAAAGCAGTAGCCATAGTCCTTCAGCAACAGAATGTCCCATTTGTGATTTTGTCATTTTTCAGATTTGTGCTCTTAAGCAGCCCCTCTATCGTCACTATGCAGTCTAAATGCCCCCTTTGCATAGCCCGCACTTAGACTACACAGTTAACTTACACCCAACAGTCTATGTGGCTTGGTTTGCTGTTTGGGACAGTGCCATTTACATGAATTAGACTAATAGCTCATTTTCCTGGGGATCTTTTAAAATGTTGCTAATCAGGTTCTCACGCATATCAATTCCACATCCTCTTATTAATCATACATTTAAACTGACACTATTGGGATGACTACTTTTAGGAAGGTACCTTAAACTAAATTTGGACTTGTAAAATTGTGTGAAACCCTCACCTGGATGTTTCCCATTACTCCTGTTGACTCCATGCGACTAGCGACATTGACAGTGTTTCCCCAGATGTCAAAATGAGGTTTACGGGTCCCAATATCTCCAGCCAAAACAGCCCCCTTATTCAACCCTTTAAAGAAAATCACATCATATACAGTATGCATAAGAATTGTAAACATTAAGCAGAATGGTAGTGCGCTAACTGATGCAGAGCATGAAGTTATTGAAGGACTGGTAGTTGATGTTCATCAGGGTGACCTTCATGGCCAGAGCTAAATCAGCTAGATCTGCCAAGTGTTGGCATCGTTCCCTATCTGATTTTTTTTTCTGTTGTGGGAGTCAATATAATCACAATATAAGTCAATATAAAAAACAGTCAATATAATCATCATCATTACCAGTAGTAGATTGATAAATGGATTTCATCATTTTGCTTTCTTCTTTACCTTCATGCATGCATATCTGTTAGTGTTATTATCTGAAGTGACTCCTGATGCTGCCATGTAGGTGCTGCCAATAGTCTTAATAAGAAATAGTTCACCAAAAATTATAATTCTGTCATAATTTGCTTAGCCTTGTTCCAAACCTGTATGACTTTATGCTTTCTGAAAACAATACAATTTTGGAACAATATCCAGGTTACACTTTTCAATATAATTTAGGGTGAATAGGGGCTGAGGCTGTTGACCTCAAGAAAATGCAAAAAAGACAACTAAAACACTACAAAAGCATAAAAAAATTCAAGTCTTCTAAATCCATAAATTTTGCTTTCTAAAGCTTTGTAGATCATCTACAAATGATATGAATGTGAAACGTTTTGTGGTCCACAAAAGAACATTTTTTTTGGGTAAACCCATCTACCATATATATATTCTATACCAGGTCGCCCCCAAGGACCATGAGTCACCTGCAGGCCTGTTCTAAAAATAGCAGAACTTACTAGTGAGCTGCATCTAAAATTTAATTTGATTCTGTTGCTATTCTTTTTTAATCACACTTGCATTTATATAGATTTAAAAATGACAATGTCTTAAAAATATGTTTATTATACATGAAGTTTAGTTGTTATTTCAGAAGAGTGTATCAGACTGGTAGCCCTTCGTATGACTCCCCCTGAAGTACCCATGAAGTAGCTCTTTCAAAAAGGTTGGTGACTCCTGTTCTATACACTATCAAAATCAGAAATTATTTCATTGAGGAACCTCAGACACTCAATCCCGCCATTGTTCATGTTTTCCTCCATGTTGAAATCATAAAAATTTGGTATGGAGGCAAACATAACTCCAATCTCATCATAGGATTGGCTGTAGAGCTCCTAGAATGTGTACATGGAAAATAATAAAAAAGCAATTGGATTTGACTACATATATTTTTGGAAGTTAAAGCCAACAGATGGGATTTTGTTCACCTCATCTCTCTTCTTGGAGCCAAGAAAATGTCTGGCAATGTGCTCCGGAAGCATATTAGTGACCAGAGCCTCATTCCAACTGTAAGGAATGCTCAGAAACATAGGAACACTCAGTAACACCAACGCCTCATCTCATACACCTTTTCCTTCTGTTCATGCACTTGAATCTTCCATAGGAACAGTGTACGTGCAAGCTTCTCAACCTAAACAACAACAAAGACAAACATGAGAAGGCCGCATGTTAGGCCGCATATCTGAGACAACACAGGAAACAATACTAAATGCATAAAATAAAAAGCATTGTTAGGGTAGCAAAAAAAAAAGAAAACGCTTCCTACAGTGCCTTGCAAAAGTATTTATACCCCTTGAACTTTTCCACATTTTGTCACATTACAACCACAAACTTAAATGTTTTTTTATTGAGATTTAATGTAATAGACCAACACAAAGTAGCACATAATTGTGAAGTGGAATGAAAATGATACATGGTTTTAAAAATTTTAAGCAAACGAAAATCTGAAAAGTGTAATGTGCATTTGTATTCAGCTCCCCTGCGTCAATACTTTGTAGAGCCACCTTTCGCTGCAATTACAGCTCTTTTGGAGTACGTCTCTACCAGCTTTGCACTTCTAGAGACTGATATTTTTGCCCATTCTTCTTTGCAAAATAGCTCAAGCTCAGCCATATTGGATGGGGAGCATCTATGAACAGCACTTTTCAAGTCTTGCCACATATGCTCAATAGGATTTAGGTCTGGACTTTGACTGGGCCATTCTAACACATTAATATTCTTTGATCCAAACCATTCCATTGTAGCTCTGGCTGTATGTTTAGGGTCATTGTCTTGCTGGAAGGTGAATCTCCTTACATTTACATTTAGACATTTAGCAGACGCTTTTATCCAAAGCGACTTACAAATGAGGACAAGGAAGCAATTTCAACAACTTTAAGAGCAACAATGAATAAGTGCTATAAACAGGTCTCAGGAATTCCAACAGTGTAATAAGCCTTTTTTTTTAAATAAAAGACTTAAAAGTAGAGGTAGTGGCGGCGTGTAAGTTGATAAGGAAGTGAAGCCAAAATAGTTGTTTTTAGTCGTTTCTTGAAAACAGCTAGTGACTCAGCCGTTCTGATAGAGTTATCAAGTTCATTCCACCAACCGGGTGGAATTGGGAAAGTAAGAGTCCGGGAAAGTGATTTCTTCCCTCTTTGGGATGGAACCACAAGGCGACGTTTATTAGCTGAAGTTTCTGGAGGGCACATAAAAGTGAAGAAGTGAGAGCAGGTAAGGAGGTGTGAATCCAGTAGTCACTTTAAAAGCAAACATCAGAGGCTTAAATTTGATGCGAGCTTCTACTGGCAGCCAGTGCAACTGGATAAGCAGCAGAGTGATGTGTGCTCTTTTAGACTTGTTAAAGACCACTCTAGCTGCTGCGTTCTGGATCAACTGCAGGGGTTTGATAGTAAAAGATGGAAGCCCTGTGAGGAGAGCATTGCAATAGTCCAGTGTGGAGAGAACAAAAGCTTGAACAAGGAGTTATGCTGCATGTTCTAATAGGAAGGGTCTGACATTCCTGATATTGTAGAGAGCGAATCTGCAGGAATGAGCGGTTCTAGAGATGTGGTCAGAGAAGCTCAGTTGATTGTCAATCATTACTCCAAGGCTTTTGACCGTCTTGGATGGAGTAATGGTTGCCCCATCAATCTGGATTGAGAAGTTATGATGAAGAGACGGGTTGGCTGAAACCGCAAGCATTTCTGTTTTAGCAAGGTTGAGTTAAAGATGATGGTCCTTCACCCAACACGATATGTCCGTCAGGCAGGCTGAGATGCGAGTCGTTACCATGGGATCATCAGGGTGGAAAGAGAGGTAGAGCTGGGTGTCATCAGCATAGCAATGATAGGAAAAGCCATGTTTCTGAATGACATATCCTAGAGACGCCATGTAGATGGAGAAGAGAAGTGGAGCCCTGGGGCACCCCAGTGTCTAGGTATTGCAGGTTGGACACCTCTCCCCTCCAAGACACTCTGAACAACCTGTCAGAGAGGTAAGATCTGAACCACCGGAGTGCTGTACCTGTAACGCCTAGTGATTTGAGTGTAGTCAGCAGGATCTGGTGATTTACAGTGTAAAAAGTGGCTAACAAATCCAGCGGAATAAGAACTGACGATTTGGAGTCCGCTTTAGTCAGTCTGAGATCTTCAGTGACCGAGAGCAGTGCAGTCTCGGTCAAATGACCTTTCTTGAAGCCGGATTGGTTGTTATCCATAAGGTTGTTCTGAGTGAGAAAGGCAGAGACTTGGTTGAACACGATTTATCCAGAATCTTGGCCATAAATGGAAGCAGGGATACCGGTCTGTAGTTTTTAAGTAGTGCTGGATCTAGGTTGGGTTTCTTTAGCAGTGGGGTTACCCAAGCCTGCTTAAATGTAGTGGGGAAAATACCAGTGTGGAGATATTATGTGAGTAAGTGCTGGTGTTACTTCTAGAGAAATAGCTTGAAAGAAATGAGATGGAATGGGATCGAGCGGGCAGGTGGTAGGATGGTTAGATAGCATGAGTTTGGAGACCTCAGACTCAGAGAGCTGGGAAAAAGATGTGTTTGTGGTGTTGATGGTGTAGCAAGTCTGCCCATTTAAGGTGTGGCGAATTCAGCACTGATTGATGCCGTTTTGCTGAGAAAGTAGCAAAGTCATTAGTAGTGGGTGTTGAAGATGGTGTAGGAGGAGGACAGAGGAGGAAAGAAAATGTTTTAAAGAGCATGCGGGAGTTAGAAGCATTGTTAATTTTGTGATGAAAATGTCTTTTTAGCAGTAGTGACATCTGCCGAGAAGGAAGACAGAAGAGATTGGTGAAACCTATCTAGCGGATAATCTAGTGGGTGAGAGTGAGCATAGGTTTCTGAGAAAGGTGGTTCGCAGTGTGTGGTGGTTCGGGAGTGATTTGGATGTTGAGAGTGAGAAGAAAGTGATCCGATGTGTGTAGTGGAGTGACCAGTGTTTCATCAGTAGAGCAGTGGTTTGTGTAAATGAGATCTAGCTGGTTACCGGATTTATAAGTAGCTGAAGTGGGCACTCTGTTGAGGTCAAAAGAGGCAAGAAGAGTGTTGAAGTCAGTAGCTTGACGTTTATCAACGTGGATGTTGAAGTCGCCAAGCAGCAGTAGAGGAGTGTCATCATTAGGGAAGGATAATAGGAGAACATACAGCTCGTCCAAGAAGTGAGCTAATGGACCTGGGGGGGGGGTAATAGTAGCTGCATGAGATTCAAAAGAGCTGATAGCAGTTATAGATGGTCTCTGAGTGAATTTCCAGTCCCTAGAAATCAGTAGCCCAGTCCCCCCACCCCTCCCCATCTGACGAGGAGTGTGGGAGAAAGTGAATCTGGTGGAGAGGGCTGCGCGTGTAGCAGTGTCCTCAGGTTTTATTAAGTCTCTGTTAGAGCCATGTGGTTAAGGTTAGAATGAGTAGCTATAGATGTAATAAAGTCTGCTTTGTTAACAGTAGACTGACAATTCCAGAGGCCCACAAAAAGAGTTAGTGATGTATCAGAAGACATGTACAGTACGAAGGTTATGAGAATTGCGACGCCTGTAGCGTACATCACGTGATTTGCGAGTGTTAGTAACAACAGGAATAAGTAGACACATAATATAAGTGATTATGTAAGAGGAACAATAAGAAGTACAATAAAGAAAATAGTACTCAAGTGCTTAAGTGCTTTGTTGGTGTCTTTGTTTGGTGGAGTCGCTGGTCTTTACACTCGTTAGTCTTCACACGAGGAGGGCTGCCGCAACCGCTGCCACGGTGAACTTACTGCTTATATACTCCCCTAAAACTCACGTTGATTGAATTCAGCAGGACACGCCTCTATATTAACCACAACAAAAGCTACCGAAACTCACGGGGGGAGCGCGGGACCAAACGTGACTTTTACACGAGTTATTATGATAAACAATGCAAAAACAAATACACTTCCTACCACTGTGCTACAAACAACTGAAGACAAGTCTAAATGTACTTACACGCTGCTGGTCTCATTGCTAAAGTGCTTCTCCTTCCCAGTCCTCAAGTCTTTTGCAGCCTCCAACAGGTTTTCTTCCAGGATTACCTGTATTTAGCTCCATCCATCTTTCCATCAACTCTGACCTGCTTCCCTGTCACTGCTAAAGATAAGCATCCCCACAGCAAGATACTGCCACCACCATGTTTCACAGTGGGGATGGTGTGTTCAGGGTGATGAGCAGTGTTACTTTTCCGCCACACATAAYGCTTTGCATTTAGGACAAAAAGTTCAACTTTGGTCTCATCTGACCAGAGCACCTTCTTCCACGTGTTTGCTGTGTACCCTACATGGCTTGTGGCAAACTGCAAACGGGACTTCTTATGTCTTTCTTTCAACAATGGCTTTCTTCTTGCCACTCTTCCATAAAGGCCAGATT
>JAZGTI010007889.1:0-20949 GCA_036877585.1 Botia kubotai
TCAGCAGTATCTCAAATGTACTCCATCTGAAATGATCCCATAATAACACATACAGTCTCCTCTAGAGTTTCAGAAGAGATCTCAGCAGTATCTCAGATGTACTCCGTCTGAAATGATCTCATAATTTCACATACAGTCTCCTCTAGAGTTTCAGAAGAGATCTCAGCAGTATCTCAGATGTACTCCGTCTGAAATGATCCCATAATAACACATACAGTCTCCTCTTGAGTTTCAGAAGAGATCTCAGCAGTATCTCAAATGTACTCCGTCTGAAATGATCTCAACACTCTTCCAAGACCGGATGCTCTGAGCTGTGTCATCCACATACAAACCTCCTCTGTACTCATACTGTATTGCATTTGTTCATGTTAAATCTAATTCTCTAATTCTGCACCTCATCTTTATGTGTCTCTGTGTGTTTTAACAATGATTCATTGACAATGAGTAAGAGTGCTGGAATGTGTCAGGATGATTGTTTTCTAGAAGTTGGTGTAAATACGTTTGCTTGCCATGCTGTAACCACACAGACTGTTTGTACATGAGATGCAGTGAGCGTTCTGTCACGTGACAGCAGTCTGCTGAGCTCAAACAAGGGCATGCGAGTCAGAAATATGAATGTGATGACAGCAGTGATGTGCACAAACAAATCTTTCATTTAGACTCAGTGTGCAGGATAGAGGGAGAAATGACCTCTGCAAGGACAGCCAGATCAACAGCACAGCTGAGGATGGTGGGAGGATGGTGGGAGGATGGTGAGAGGATGGTGGGTGTGCTGAACTTCTTCTGAGAGTTCTTCACTCTGTTTTTAACTCACATGGGTTTACAGGGCAGTCAGTCAGTCAATGTCATGTACCTGCTGTAATTGGCATGTCAGAGTTGTTATTAACGTTACTGTATATGTTGATAGTTCCAGGCAATTGTTCTTGCTCAGAGGCCTATGGGGGATCTGAGCTGTGTTTCATTTAAATATGAATTCACTTTCAGATAAGAACTATACCTGGACAAAATAAGAGCGTTCTAGACGTGTCTACAGAACTATAGAGGCGTGTGAAGAGCACAGCTCAGTGTTCAAGATCATACTGACATGTGTTGGAGATCTCTGATGTCTGGCTGATGTGCTCCCTGATTGGAGGAAGAAACGTGTCGTCACAATTAACTAAAGATGAATGACAGGAAAAACAACCAATAAGATCCAAGTAAGGGCGGTACCTAAAAGAATAACGGAGAGAGTGGAAAAAAGAGGAGAGAAAACATGCATATATACGCAAGAGAGCGCGGACGTAACACTGAAAGGAAGCATCATTTACTGATTTATTGCCATAGTGAAGAAACATAATCCACTGGTGACTAACAAAAGACCGTTTACAAAACACAATGTATAAACACAGGCTGTGTACAAATGAAGTCTGGTCTATCAGATCTAATAGGGCTACAGCATACAATTTACACAGTCATCCATCACTTACCTTTGAATTGGAGAGGCGGGCAAAAGGCATAAAAATGAGGTGGTGCCTGATTATCAACAAAGAAATGTTTCATAAGGACCAACAAAACTCAGATACTCAGAACTCAATCATGTGTATGGAGTGAAATCAGTTGTTAGTAGCTATCACATATAGATCTATTAATGAGACAACAAAATATTTAAGAGGCCAGTTCTTCATCTGGGTTGAATGACCTACATGTGTGGATGAAGGTTGAATTAACCATAAACTCCTCCCAAATTTCCCTAAAACCCCTCCTTAAAAAACAAAAATCTTGTGATCCTGGATTGGGCACACAGGGACTTCAGTCTCTGAAGAGGAAAGAACTCCAAACACATCCAGTAGCGTCAGATTTAAGAAATGGGGCTTGGGGTGAGTGGTACATGTTTGTGGAACAACTGTTGCTTTCATTCTACTGTTTGCTTAAATTGATTGAGGTGTTAGTGGTCCAGTTTGGTGTTTTATTGGTTCTCAACTCTGCTGTGGATTGGTGCAATTCTTTGTTTCCTGGCATATGGAATCCAGGCTGCTTCAGAAAAACAACCAGCAAATGACAATGTATAAGAGAGAAAAAATATTATATCTTATTCTGGCATGATTAGGTCATATAAAGATAAGCTTAGCACCATCATTTAAGTCTTGTAATAGTTTTATATCATAATTAGACACACACATATTACCCCCAACCCAAAGATTTGTTTACATTTTTGTAGCTGTATCTGGGGATTGTGCTTGCTGCTGTTGTCATAATCACTGGATGCTTCTCATACTATCAAGAGGCCAAGAGCTCCAAGATCATGGAATCTTCCAAGAATCTTGTTCCTCAGGTACAGAAATGTACAATTATTCTGTTAAAAATGTACCTGTGACACAGAACCTAAGATATCCACTGTTCTGGGCATGCAGCAAGCCCTGGTTCCACGTGATGGAGAGAAAAAGAGCATCAATGCTGAGGAGGTAGTCAGTGGTGATCTGATGGAGGTCAAAGGTGGAGACAGCTGACCTTCGTATCATCTCAGCACATGGATGTAAGGTAAGATTTAAAACATATTAGAATAACAAAAGAATTTATGCGTCCACAGAATTGACCTACAGTCAAGGTGATACCAAGGTTTGAGGCTTGCCAAGTAAGATGTTCCTAGATCAACAAACCCTAAACATGTCCTAAAAACAGAAGACAGTGTTTACAATGTTTCATCTATTAAATCCCCTATGGCATATTTTTGTTACTAAATTCTTGTTACTAGTATTCCTAAACCAAAAATGCTTTCTTATCTTGTGTCTACTCATGTAGGTGTGTCTGACGCTGACCACCAAACCATAGCCTTGTTAACCAGAGCCATCACTTAAAATAAATCATTGTTTACAGAAACAAAATCTTGGTCTTTGGCCTGTTTGAAGAAACTGCTCTGGCAGCATTTCTGTCCTACTGCCCAGGCATGGACGTGGCTTTGAGAATGTACCCACTCAAGTAAGTACACATGCCTAGTGTGCACTCCAAAAATGGTGATCCTTAAAAGGTTTTTCAGAAGGCATTTTTGTTTCTTTTGTTCATAGATCATTCTGGTGGTTCTGTTCCATATTCCCTGCTCATCTTCCTCTATGATAAAGTCAGAAGATACATCCTAAGAGGAAGCCCAGGAGGTAAGAACAGATACCTCAACAACGTTTGTTTTCATTTTACATATCTGCTTCCCAAGAGTTTGATTTTAACTTTGAGAGATTAAAGCTGAAATAACTGTAATATCTGTTTTATCTACTGTGACTAAAACTTCTGCAACAAGACATTTATTAAATTATCTTTGAAAGGAAACCGAATCCTGTCATGCAAATACATATTCTGTCAAATCAGATAAAAGTTGAATTTGTTTTCGGGTCTTCAATGCTAGACAGTGACAGAAAGATGTAATACCACTGATCTGTCTATAAAAGCAAAAACGCAAGACACATAAAACATGTTCTATTGACATGACATCTATTGACAGGAGACAGCAAATATAAACTACAAACCTGACAATCCCACAGCTGAGAACAGGAGGCTCGTAATAATTTACTTCTCCCACTAGGGGGCACTCTTCTTGTCTAAAATTAGGGGGTGACATGTTAGTTTCCATGACAACACATTTATAGGCTAGAGCCCACAGCTTGTAAATAAAATTCAAGATATTTTTAGCTCCTCTCTTTAAGAATGCAGTCTGCCGCTGGTGCGGCGTCAGCAGTGTTGGTCAATTTTCATATTTCTGCTTAATGACCATAATCCCTGTAATGATTATAAACCTGAAAAACAAAAAGACCAAAATAATGACCATGAAATGAGATCCCGAGAATAATGTTGAGAGAAGCATGACAAAAATAGTCTGTCCTATAGACCTAATTAAAATTAATGAGTAGCACAATAACACACTTAGTATCCCCCTTGATTTTCCTATGTACAAATAAGTGTCATTGTCATATAAGTGTCATTGTACTACAGAACTAACCTGCAACTGAGAAATATGTCCACTGAAAACAATGAATGCAGAGCTGTTCGGCTCACTGTCCGGTTAACACGCTCACTGTCTGGTTAACACGCTCACTGTCCGGTTAACACGCTCACTGTCCGGTTAACACGCTCACTGACCGGTTAACACGCTCACTGTCCGGTTAACACGCTCACTGACCGGTTAACACGCTCACTGTCCGGTTAACACGCTCACTGTCCGGTTAACACGCTCACTGTCCGGTTAACAGCATCAAATACTATTTAACCCAGTTATTCTGAGCACAGTGCACAGTAACTGTGCTCCTAAAGAGTCAATTAACAGAAAGAAATATGAACTTGTGTCGCCTGCATTCTTTAACAAAGAGTACAGTTTGATATGAAGAGAGTCAAGACTTCATTTAACGGGATCAAAGTTTAGGGGAGAAACTGTGACACCATCTCGCTGATCTTGTCCCCGCACCACACGCCTCTTTCCTCCGCGTTGCTATAGCAAAACGAGCAGACGTCACGACGAAAAAACGCGCCGTATATAAGCGTTCGAGCGTTCAGCCTGCGACGCGGTTCGGATGCGTGTCCGGATGTAAAGACGCGTCCCGGATCAAGGAAAGAATAGATAAAAAGGAAACGGGATTAGGGGACTTTTATTGATTTATTTGTTGTTTTTAAGAAAACTTGGACTTTCCCTAAGACCCAACTGGTCGTTTTTAAAGAAAAGAAGCAACATGGGACGAGGAGTAAGTGTGAACTCGTGTTTGCTGTTTAGACTGTGTAGGGATTTACATTCATGTGTCTGTTATCTTTCGCGTTTGTTTAAATGGGTGCTTTTGAAGTTATTATGACATACTGGTTTGGCGGCTGGGTTTCGTCATGCTTTATTTTCTAATGGCTTCCTGAAGTGGGAGACTTCCGCAGTTCGGCTGTTCAGATCAGTTTGAATGAGATATTTACGTATGCAGCTGTATGATTGTTTTAAACTATCACTGTTACTGTTCCGGGAAATGAAGATGAAGTGATGTCGCAGAGATCACAGCAATGTAACAGCGCAAACTTCCTTCACGGCCGGTTTGTTTCAGCGAAGTCTTGTGACTTGAACGTGATGTGTCAATGTGGTCACATGTGTCACAAGAGAGAAACTATGTATGTCACTGTTGTTTTGCTCATGGAAAAAATCTTAAAGAAGCCACGAAGATTTGTTGCCCGACAACGTGTTTCCGCTCACGGGAGACAAACTGTGTATTTGAAACCTCGAGACGAGCGACACAATTAAAGCAAGAGAGACAAAACCTGGTTTAACCTCAGATGCATGCGTGACTTCTCGAAAAAGATAATTTACCATCTTAATTTCAAAACAGAGTGACTGTTGCATTAATATAATTCTGTCACCGTGCTTCAGCTCTCTGATGGTTCAATGCGGAGTAAACGAGGGCAGATTCAGGGGTGTAGTCTGGTGATGACGTTCTCTTGGGATTAAGGGGCGGTTATCTTTTTTCATTTACCTGTCGAAGACTGTCTTAGTTCAACAAGCTAAACTGAATATATGAGAATATTCGTATGAAACGCATCTTTTGTTTCAAAAAATTCCAAATTAGGAACGTCAGAGTTATGTCTGGTATGTTTAATGAACTGTTTTTTTTTCATTCATACAATCAGAATATTTATGGTTTGTTTGATGTGGGGTCCATAGAGCCCTAAGAACATGAATCTGTTGAATAATAGCAGAACACCACTCGCTAACATCAGGTACCCCTATAGATGAGCTCGGTCCCACAGCCCTTGTGTAATAAAGAGCAAACAGCTTTCAGCATGTTTCTTCTGGGTTTGGTGCAATGAGCTACGCCCCCCATTAGATCCCACCGCAGTGGGGCAGATGTCTTGCCTCTGCAGGCAGTGATGTTTGTTTTTGGGGGGGGTTGGGTTAGTTTTATAATAAAGCAGGAATTTTACATGGTTTGGAAACACTTGCATATGTCTTGCAGGTATTTTAGTGTAGAAATGCTCCGAGTTGAATTTGTGAATTTACATATTTGTTAGCCTCATATTTTAATTCATACCGTGAGTGCAAAGTACCGTGAGTCAGTGATGATATTAGATGGTAATTTCACTGTATTTTGATCAGTCCTTACGATATAATTGCTGCTTTCATGTTCTTTGAAATGTTTTACTGTAATGTGTTGAAATCACCCAGGACCATAATTATCACAATAACACACTTTCTCCAGAATTGTGATAAATCTGTCTTCTCCAGTATTCAGATTAAAGTTTGACCAGTATTGGCCATTATGAGTAGTTTTTGTAAGGGTAATTTGTAACTGGATTGGGTAATGTGTTTTAGTACAGTATGAGCTGCTGTAGGTGTTGATCACAGCTGCATGCTCACTCACTTATTCAAGTGTGAATATAAGTGTGTCCCCCCCTCTGAAGGGTTCAACATTCTTTTCAGTCATCAGTCGCTGTGTGTTCGTGAGACCTTTTGTCATTGTCAGTTCTGTCAGAACTCCCCGGAAGTTCTTTCTGAATCTCCTTCTGCTTTTCTGCCCCTCTAGAAGTATTTTTATGAGTGATCTTTTGGCCCCACTGTGTGGCTTGTTTTCTGTGTATCTTCTCAAACTGAAATGAGTTTGTGTAAGGCTCTGGTTAAGCGCTAAATGCCATGTGCTCTTCTTACCCTCCCCTGTTTATTTGCAATTGTGAAACAAAGAGAGTTGGGTTCGACAACTAACTTAACCTGTTCACTTAAAGGTGTGGCTCTGTTTCCCATGGCGACACTGCAATGAGAGGAGGGATGTGCTGAAGCAGGCTGTTTCCATCTTAAAAGGGGAAATGGCTGTGGAGAAAGAATGATGTGCAGATTAAACGTTGTTAAGCAGCAGCAGGAATAGATTGCAGGTTTTGTCATCTACACACTCCCCACATATGCAGCTTGTGTGAGGTGACCATACATGTATTAAATCTAATAAGTAACCCACACCAGCAGCAGCAGAGGAAACCGAGCATGCCAAGTTCAGCTGTTACTGTCCTGTCCTGTCCTGTCCTGTCCTTTAATCTTCCCTCATAAACAGAAAACAGAAGTTGAGTTGAATCATAAATATGTAGATAATAAAGAGAGTAAACAATGTATCATTGTAAGATCTAAAAATAAAGTCTTTTGATTACACAGAATTAGCAGACGGCTGAATGAAAGTGCTGTTATCTGCAGAGCACACTGCATGATATTTGTCATACATATTTACTTGTAATGTATATAATCTGTGCAGAAAGGTTTTTTGGATCTGACACAAACTGAAGGTTAAATGGACTGTTACTGGTTTAATAAACAGTGTTCATAAAATAAACAGCTGCTTAATAAATGTCACTGTACAGTTTAAATACCATCAACTGGAATGGATTACACAAATCTTCATATAAAGGCTCATGAGATAACAAGTCACCTGTTGTATTCACAATGATAGGAACTGTTGTTTAACAGTAGTAGAGTGCACAGTTAATCGCTTCTGAAGTGAATTAATTGCTAATATTTGACTTTTATATGCATTTCTTGTTACATGCAGATGTTGTGTAGTATCAGTTCTGTTGCAGGGATTCTGCATTATTAAACAAAGCCAAAGTGTAAGCAACTTTGTCCGGGTTCTTGGTTTTTTTTTTTTTTTTGCAGATTTTGATAACAGTGTTTCTACAACATGCACAGGATGTAATAATACATGTAATAATATTTTTGCTCATTTCTCCACAGGAAGGTCGAGAACAATATGAGTTGGCAGCCACCTCAGAGCAGGGGGGCAAGAAGTCAAAGTCCAAGGGCAAAAAGGAGAAGGACAAAGACATGGACGAACTCAAAAAAGAAGTGGACTTAGTGAGAATTAAAATGTCTTTCTGCAAACAAATTGTGTATCTTTTGTGATCTTTGATGAAATGTTCAAATGTTATTTTTGCTCTTTTTTTAGGATGATCACAAACTGACCCTGGATGAGCTCAATAGGAAATACGGCACTGACTTAACAAAGGTAAGTCTAAACTTCAGCTGTAGTTAATGGGTAGTTTGGAAGTGTGACTCATTCTTGCTGTAATTACATGTGAAGTTTTTCTCTACAGTGTGTGATATGTCTTTATCCAGGGCTTGTCTGCTGCTCGTGCTAAAGAAATCTTGGCTCGTGATGGACCCAATGCTCTGACTCCACCTCCAACAACCCCAGAGTGGGTGAAGTTCTGCAAACAGCTTTTTGGCGGGTTCTCAACTCTGCTGTGGATTGGAGCTATACTCTGTTTTCTTGCATATGGGATCCAGGCTGCCTCAGAAGAGGAGCCTGCCAATGATAATGTAAGGAGAAAAATGCCATTTTAAAGGTTTGTTTTTAAAGGTCACTCTTAGTGGTATCTCATCATCTCTCTGCTGTTGTCCTGCACAGCTGTATCTGGGAATCGTGCTGTCTGCTGTTGTGATGATCACTGGATGTTTCTCATATTATCAAGAGGCCAAGAGTTCCAAGATCATGGACTCCTTCAAGAACCTTGTCCCTCAGGTTTGTGGAAGCTGTTTCTTAATGTATGCATTGGGGGTGTAATTCAGACATGTCCTCATGATACAATATGATATTGATTTTCATCCAGCGATACGATATTTGGCGATTACAATTTGACTCATTCGGGGTATAATGATTGATTTTTCGATATTATGTGCTTGGTTTACACAACCAGTTACAATTTTATTCCCTGAAAACTCAGATGCAACCAAAACTCTTAAACTCTTTGCACGTCCAGTATCCCAACTGGGACATTTACAACAACAAAAATACAGTAGTTTTTTTTTATAAATTAAATAATGGGCACATAAAATCATCCAGTCTTTTGCTCGTTTTGCTTCTACCACAGCTTGGTTGCATGGCAATCTGACGCATATTCAGACAGTATAGCGAGAAAATGAAAACACATGCTTTGGCGAAAATGCGTAGCATTATGTTATGTTCATGTTATGTGAAGATGTGGAGTGTCAAAATAAAAATACCTATCTATATTTTACATGTGGCATTAATACATTGTAAGATATTTGATCGATGCGTTGATCAATATCAATGTATTGTTACACCCCGAGTGTGCATGTATGATCTGTATTTTTCGTGTCTTTTGATTGTGATTTAAACTGAAATTCTGTTGGGTCACATAGCAAGCCTTGGTTATCCGTGATGGTGAGAAGAAGAACATCAATGCCGAAGAAGTTGTTGCTGGAGATCTTGTGGAAGTCAAGGGTGGTGACAGAATTCCTGCTGATCTGCGTATCATTTCTGCTCATGGATGCAAGGTGATACCATTGTAAATCATTTGTCTTTTGATTGGTAGCATTTATTGCTCCATGTCTGCAAAGGTTCACAAAGGCTCATGACATTTTCCAGGTGGACAACTCTTCACTCACTGGTGAATCTGAGCCCCAAACTCGTACTCCAGACTTCTCCAATGAAAATCCTCTGGAGACAAGAAACATTGCCTTCTTCTCTACCAACTGTGTTGAAGGTACAAAATAAATAGTGTGTTAAGTAAGGCACAAGTGAACCTTTGAAGGTGTCTTCATTGGAAATGGTTTGTTTGCAGGTACTGCCAGGGGTGTTGTCATCAACACCGGTGACCGTACTGTCATGGGTCGAATCGCCACTCTTGCCTCTGGTCTTGAAGTGGGCCGAACTCCAATCTCCATTGAGATTGAGCATTTCATCCACATCATCACTGGTGTCGCTGTCTTCCTGGGCGTGAGCTTCTTCATTCTCTCCTTGATCCTGGGCTACAGTTGGCTAGAAGCCGTCATCTTCTTGATTGGTATTATTGTCGCCAATGTGCCAGAGGGTCTTTTGGCAACTGTTACTGTAAGTGCCACCTGGAGTCATACATTCAACAGTTAGTATGAACTATGCTTGGGAATAAAGATGGTGTACTGGTTACGTTTTATGTTCAGAACCTTTGTTCTTCATTTCCAGGTGTGTCTGACGCTGACCGCCAAACGCATGGCTAAGAAGAACTGTCTGGTGAAGAATCTTGAAGCTGTGGAGACCCTTGGCTCAACCTCCACTATCTGCTCTGACAAGACTGGAACTTTAACCCAGAACCGAATGACTGTGGCTCACATGTGGTTTGACAACCAGATTCATGAAGCAGACACCACAGAGAACCAGAGTGGAACCTCATTTGACAGGAGCTCAGCTACATGGGCTGCTCTTGCACGTGTCGCTGGCCTGTGTAACCGTGCTGTCTTCCTTGCTGATCAAGAAAACGTCCCAATTTTGAAGGTGTGTCTTGATACTTGAGGGTAGTCCAATAAGTATTACAGTGTCCAAAAAGTATTACAGTGTTTATACCGCTGAGCATCTTCGCAACTCCACGTAGCAACGCAACCTCCCACAGAATCCTAGCAATGTGCTAGACCCAGTGCTAAAACCACTCACAGCACCTTAATGAAAAACGAATGAAAAACCTTTTTTGGAATGTTTAGAATGCTGCCTTCAGGGAGCTGTTGACTGGCTAGTAAGCTGTGTGTCAGCTTTTTCTCAGTTTTGCTCTTTGCCTCTTGATTTCTGAGCCCCTTGCTCTCCAGAGCCTCTTACTGGAACACACTGCATCCCTGTAAACACCCTGTCATTTCTGCCTTTTGTAATGGGAATAATTTGTTGGAGAGTGACTTCTGATTTAAGAGCCCACTTTTTCTTCCCTTGCTGAAACCTTGAAGCAGTCTGTGTATGTTGTGCTTGCCACAAATCAAGTGTTTGTTGGCCATGTTAAGTATCGTTCATAAACTGTTGTTTTTGCTGGCAGAGAGACGTGGCTGGAGATGCCTCAGAATCTGCCCTTCTGAAGTGTATTGAGCTCTGTTGTGGTTCTGTGAAGGAGATGAGAGAGAAGTACACAAAGATTGCTGAGATTCCTTTCAACTCCACTAATAAGTACCAGGTACATGTCTGACTTGCGTTGCCAAAAAAATAAATCCATTTTAGGATTTCTAATTCTTTTGTCTATGGGCCTTTTTAGCTTTCCATCCATAAGAACCCCAATATGTCTGACAGCAAACACCTGCTGGTAATGAAAGGAGCTCCTGAAAGAATTCTGGACAGGTGCACCTCGATTTTGATCCAAGGAAAGGAGCAGCCCCTCGATGATGAGATGAAGGATGCCTTCCAGAACGCCTACTTGGAACTTGGTGGTCTGGGAGAAAGAGTACTTGGTAATCTTGAACTTTTTGATTGCAAACTGTCAGCATCAGGTTCACTTTTAATCTTACCTTCCACAACCCCTTTGCTTGTCATGTCTTGACAGGTTTCTGCCACTTTAACCTTCTTGATGAGCAGTTCCCTGAAGACTTTCAGTTTGACACTGATGAAGTGAACTTCCCCACTGAGAACCTTTGTTTCATTGGCCTCATGTCTATGATCGACCCTCCTCGTGCTGCTGTACCAGATGCTGTGGGCAAATGCAGGAGTGCTGGAATCAAGGTATGTCTAAGTCTTTAGAAATAACTGTCTCTTGATCATTTGTTACGCTGTAGCAACAACTACAAGACCTTCATATAATTTGATATACTTCAAGTCTTGATTCTGATACAGAAGCTGCTCTTGTAGGTTATCATGGTGACTGGTGATCATCCAATCACGGCCAAGGCCATTGCCAAGGGAGTTGGTATCATCTCTGAGGGAAACGAGACTGTTGAAGACATTGCTGCTCGTCTGAACATTCCTATTAATGAGGTCAACCCAAGGTAACAGATTCTTTCTCTGTTTGGATGTTTTTGGATGGCACATTTAATCTTATCTCATGCCTTTGAAGGGATGCTAAGGCTTGTGTCATCCATGGTGGTGAACTGAAGGATCTGACCCCAGAGCAGTTAGATGATATATTAAAACACCACACAGAGATTGTGTTTGCCAGAACATCTCCTCAACAGAAGCTGATTATCGTTGAAGGCTGCCAGAGACAGGTTAGTCTTGAAATGCATCAAAACCTCACCTGCTCATTTTTTGAGTGTCTTACCTGTCTTATCTTACCTATCTTACCTCCTGCTGGATGCTTGCAACACAAGCATCCAGCATCTAGTAATATCTACTTATGTTGACTCTGACTCTGAATTTTTTGCTCAAAAGGCAAAATCCTAGCCAGTCAGAACTGTGGGACAGTGATATTTCATGTCATTTCCTTTATCATGTCATGACAGCGTTCTGTAAGATGCTTGTTTGTCCACAGGGAGCCATTGTAGCAGTAACAGGTGATGGTGTGAATGATTCCCCTGCTCTGAAAAAGGCTGATATTGGTGTGGCAATGGGCATTGCTGGATCTGATGTATCCAAACAGGCTGCTGACATGATCCTGCTGGATGACAACTTTGCCTCTATTGTCACTGGAGTAGAAGAAGGTGGAACTTGTTAAAAAACACTTCATGCTGCTTTGCCAAATGGTTAGTTGTGTCCTGAAGAACTTTTCTCGTTTTTCTTGACTAGGTCGTCTGATCTTTGACAACTTGAAGAAGTCCATTGCCTACACCCTGACTAGTAACATTCCTGAGATTACCCCCTTCCTCCTTTTCATCATTGCCAACATCCCTCTACCTTTGGGTACTGTCACCATCCTCTGTATTGATCTGGGAACTGACATGGTAAGCGCAACACTGTTTTACTAGTACCTAGCTATTAGGTTAGTGGGATGAAGATGGTTATTTTTGTTCTTGCATATATTCTGTCTTCAAGGTTCCTGCTATCTCATTGGCCTACGAAGCTGCTGAGAGTGACATCATGAAACGCCAACCCCGAAACCCCAAGACGGACAAACTTGTAAATGAGAGGCTCATTAGCATAGCATACGGTCAAATCGGTAAGGCTTTGGATTCTTCAGTGTAAACGAATTACAAAACAGTTCAAAGACCATTAACATTTGGGTGCACAAAGTAACTTAAGTTCAGACCAAGTTTTCACACCTGTCTCCTGTTTATTTGGGTTCTGAAGGGCCGGACATGTGAAGGTCTTTGGACTTGCAATGGTTCATTCAGGTCATTCTTTCTGCTTTCCTCCACAGGTATGATTCAAGCTCTCGCTGGGTTTTTCACATATTTTGTTATCCTGGCTGAAAATGGGTTTCTCCCCTCCACGTTGTTGGGTATTCGAGTGTTGTGGGATGACAAGTATGTCAATGATCTGGAGGACAGTTACGGCCAGCAGTGGGTGGGTCAATTTTTCAGCGGCTTCTTTTATCACTTCTCTTTCTAGTATCTAATCTCAATTTCATGTTTTTGACTTCCTCAGACATATGAGCAAAGGAAGATTGTGGAGTTCACGTGCCACACAGCCTTCTTCACCAGCATTGTGGTTGTACAGTGGGCTGATCTGATCATCTGTAAGACCAGAAGAAACTCCGTTTTCCAGCAGGGAATGAAGTGAGTATAGACAGATCGGATTCCATCAAATGTGAATACTCCAGAGGTTAACGAAGAGGATGAAGGCTTACATTACTGCTATTCTTTACAGGAATAAGATTCTCATTTTTGGTCTGTTTGAGGAAACTGCTCTTGCAGCTTTCCTGTCCTACTGCCCGGGTATGGACGTGGCTCTCAGAATGTACCCACTGAAGTAAGTTTTTTTTTTTTTTTTGGTCATGGTCCATTGTCACAGAGATTTAATGTGTTAAATTGGTTTTCAGAGAAAATGTACCTTCTTGAAGTCTCCTTTAGAATGTTTGTACAGTATGAAATCACTGTAGTATAGAAATATTATAATTATATTATCTTCTCTAGACCTAGCTGGTGGTTCTGCGCCTTCCCCTACTCACTCCTCATCTTTATTTATGATGAAATTCGAAAGCTAATCATCCGACGCAGCCCTGGAGGTGAGAGAACAGTCAACAACAGAGATCAGTTTTATTTATGTAGTCATGTAACATAACTCTGTTCCAGAACCTGATGAACTGTTGCTGTCTACAGCCTACATGGGCATCTACCTTTTAAAGCAGTATTCTTTCAAATAATAATTTTGACAATTCCAGTGCACAATAATGTTACATTCCTACGATGCCTTAGTGTTGTCTACATAGGCAGCTCACTAAGGTTTGGAACGGAGTTACTGTTTGTTTTTGCTTTAGTTTAATAGCAGATGAATGTTGAAGTATATGGAATGTACACAATACACACACGTGCAAACTGAACTAATTTAACTTTGTATTTTTTTGTAGGCTGGGTGGAGAAAGAGACGTACTATTAAAACATCCTGTCTGCATCACACGTTTATTTGCATGGTTGACTTGCTGCGTGGAGTTTTAATCTCAGTAATTTGGATGTGTTTTTATAGGGAATGCTTGATCCAAACACTGAGAGTGAACCAAGACATTGCGTGCCTTGTTTCTGAAGCCGGACCAATTTTATATGTTTTTAAAAGTGTATTATAAAATAAACTTGTGGTCAGGTCCCACGTTTTGTCATCTTTTTGTTTAACACGTTTGTCTGTTTGTTTTGACTGGCAAGTGTTCTGAGCTTGAGTGCATGACAGGAATGCTGCTGTTTGTCTGGACCTCCAGTTTTACTTTTGTGAACCTTACAGAATATGTCATGGTAACCATAGTTTCCATCTATACACCACTGTTAACATGGTACTTTTTTGTAAGGGGCATGGCAGAAGTGTCGGCTAAATAATGTTTAAAACAAGCAGAGGAAAGTGATATCCTGGCTAGTTATCTTTGCTGATCCACTTCAACAGCCTCTGTTACTGAAACATTAATTCGGTTACAGTACATTATCGTCCTGGTGAGAGAGGGTTTACAACAGAGCAGAACTTTCATCTCCAGCCTGCTGAGATCTGCCTGCAAAACTCTTCTGGAGTATCAAACAGCACAGCCAGCAGAGCATAATCATATCCTAAACCATATTGTTTATTAAAATGCCTGTAAGAAGTGTAAATATATAACATGCATTCTGAGTATTTCAATAGCAATGTTAGGAATACCGTCCAGGTATAATGTTCAAATGTCAATGTTTCCTCATCACCAACTAAATTTAATATCCCCCTAAACAATCAAATTGTAATTTCTTCAAGCGGATATATATATATATATATATATATATATATATATGATTTTCGCATTGTTTCGTGATAATTTTATGCCAATAAAACGGCATATGATTTTCTTCCTTTGGGGTTTTGACCTGGAGTGTTTGCCAGATCCACCCAACACAACATCACTAAACCAGCACTGTCGTTTCTGGATGTATGTAAAAGTTTGATCTATAATAGATAAACTTTTATTAGATAAACTACTATCTATAATAGTTTATATCTACCCCTTGCTATTGTTTCAATCAGTTCTACAGACTGTTGATGAATCATTCCAGTGTTTTCCACTATCACTGAACAGCAGAGCACTTGAATTGATCTGCAGGGGGTCAGGGAGAGGTCAGTGGAGGGGGGGGTTTATGGTTTGACTGCAGAAACCAGTGACCTGGAGTGGGAGGATATTGTAACTCGGGGGAAGAAAGGTCAATTTTGTTCTGTTTGTACAAACCATGTTTGTTCATGTTGTGTCTGTGCATGATTTTTGCATGACTTTCACATGACTATGCATTTTAAAAATCTAGGTTGTTTGGTGTATTTGAAACTCGGTCAGTTGAGGAGTGAAAATCAATGATAAGAGACAACAAAAAAACTCCCTTCAGACCAGCAGAGACACCAGCTTCAGTGGTTGTTGCACTCTTAACAGTAGACTGACATGCATGTGCAAAATGTATACATTTAGAACAATTCTGCACAAAAATATATTAAAAACAGAGCTGGTTGATCATTTAACCCTATGAGAGTTTGTTGTATATGCTAAATCTAAATGTGACTGTATTCAGAGAATGACTGTTCCAATGAACCAATAAAGCAGGACTTTCTACTGTCTCCTGAAACTGTTTGCTGTGAATGTTTCATTGCAAGGTTATGAGGTTTGTAAATGTGGGCAATCGCCAAAGTCCCTGGAGTTTCGTCCATAGCCAATTTACTAATGCACACTCCCCACTTTGCCTGAGAGCTTTAATGGAGTGTGTTAGAGTTTATAGCACATTTAAAAACACTGTAGCCGACGAGCAGCACAGAATTTGAAGCCGTAGAATCACTGAAAACATTTATGACATTCATGTTAATTCATGTTCATGTCTTCATGTTAGGAAAAAGTGTTATGCACTGAGGTTTGTCACTAACCCTAATCAGGCTTGTCTGAATGACCAGCATCAGAGACTCTTGACTCCAAAGCAACAAACCCATTTGGAAAAAGCCATAAATATACGACTGCAGAGACCATTAAAAAACATGTTCACATCACGGGTCCTGATGATGATTACATGGTGCAGAGGTTCTTTTAAGCTTGGTATTGATCCAAACCCTTAAACATGAATCATACAAGAAATGAATTGATCTATGAGGTCCAAAGTAGATCTATGAAGCTGTTTGTCTTTGAACAGCAGCAAAGACTAAATTGAAACCTCTTGTGAACTTATTCAGCTGCAAAACCTCTTAAAGACTAACCAAGGCGTTTAAACTTGGACAAGGCAAAGGTCCTCTTGAAATGATTCATCATCCTCAACAACAACATGTGTGAGGAAGGAGGCGTTTAATGAACATTCAGCAGATTGATGTGCAGGGATGTGCAGTAGTGAATTAGACAACAAAAACATGAATGAATCTGAAGACTACAGACACTGGAAACTGATCTGAAGCTTTGCCCATGTTCTGTGATTGGAGGACAGAGGCTTGATTTAATTAGCACAGTCTTCAGTGAGAATTACACAGCCTGCACAAGCCATCAGAATTTCCAATGAGCTGCTTCTTTTTTATACATTCACTGATGTTTCCTCTGGCCACACCTACAGATCATGATGTTAAAAACAAGAAAATAAGTTCTTCAATGAATATGATGGGTTTGATTTGGACATTTTCATGATAAGAATCTGTCCTGCAAATGTAAAATGAAATGATTAAAAATGACACTACAGGGTATTACTGGTTTAATACTTCACCTCTTTGAGTGCAATGCTTTATAACGTTGTTACAGTAATGAGACTCATCATCGCATTTGCATTAAAGTTATAAAAGCTCTGGAGAAAACATGCCACTGTCACAGTAAACACAGCACATGAAATACTAACCACAAACCCTGGAGTGACCCACTCAACTCAAACCGGTTTTCTTCATCAAGACATTTAAATAATTCATTCACATCTTTCAGAAGACATGGTGGTTTTCTCCATGTCATTTCTGAGCATCGTCTTAACAGTTCCTGGAAGCAGTTTTCATTTTGCAGGTGGAAATCAAATGTGATTTTAGGAGCATTTCCAGGGACTGCTGGGGCAGTGAAGCCCACAGAGGGAATCTAAGAGCTGTTGAGGGTCATAAATCTAAACAAAATCATCAAGGTAAGATGGTGGGGGGCAGGTTGCCCGAAATGATGCAGGACGATTCTGCACCACACATATCAGTGATGATATATAAAACATGAGGCCATGTGTGCCACTGATATTTTATTAAAACACCCCCAGTCTTAACACTGCTCCTCATGTGTGTGAGGACACACACACACACACACACACACACACACACACACACACAGTGAAGGATGTGTGGATGTGAATAGCAGCTCATAACAGCAGGCAACTGGGAGTCTTCTGCTGCTTTATGTACTGATGTTCATTTCTCACAAACACTGAAAGTGTAAAAGACACTAAAAATGCTAAAAGATACCAAACAGGGGCAACAAACAAACTGAAATATTTATGCCAGGATTTAAGAAGAATAGAATAGAATAGACGTTATATTGTGAATGATTATATTGAGGTTATGTAGGAAAATCAGCGCAATCTGTGGACATCTTGATGGTTGCTAGGATGTTCTGGGTGGTGGCTAAGACTTTACTAGGCAGTTGCTATGGTGATTCAGTGGTTTCTAGAACATTAATAGGCAGTTGCTAGGATTAGTTGGTTGTTTCTAGGGTATAGCTAAGTGTTGCCAGGGTGTTTTTTTGTGTTCCTATGTGGTTTCTAGGTCATTCCCGGATGGTTACAATGATGATCTGGACGTTGCTATGCAGTTGCCATGGCATTACTATGTTATTTAATACAGTGTTTTGAGCGATCACTACAGCATTGGTAGCTATATGCTTGCATTGACACTCAGCACTCCCCTTCACTGTAAGGATATTGGATGTTTTTCCAACTGATGTTGTGCTTATATTCCTGGTCACATTTATTTCAGCTGTCAGAGTTAATTGTGAACTTGGTCTCGCACCTCACGCACAACCAGCCTGCCTCTGATAATCACCTGTTCTGTTTGTATTCAGTAACTATCTCACAACATGAGCACATGACAAGCTGTTTAGAGTATCTTGACCCAACCCAAGACTGTAGTGAAGAAACATTTTCACACTCCAGAAAGCAGCTATTTTTAGAGCATCATCATCCCCCTGAGGATGCTTGTAGGGCTTCATCTCTGTGGGTCAGGTCTTCTTAGAACTAAATGAGTCTCCACAAGACCACACACACACATGTTGGCTTATGTGGTTTATGACCCCGTCTCCATAGACGTGATTATTTTTATACAGTACAAACTGTATATTCTGTCCCCTAACCCTAAACCCAGCACTTTGAGACACCTGGCATCTCAACAGAAGCTGGACCATCGCTACTGGGTCAATACCCGCCCACAAATCCATCAGGCCACACCCATCGCTCACAGACATCAAGGGAGGAGTCTGTGGTGTGTGTGTGCTAGTAACAGATCTGCACCATTTCTCAGTCATCATTCATTTCCTAAAACGGCAGCAAGCAGAACTAGTATTCACATACCCTGATCTCTGTTCAGCAGTATTCATCAGGAGAGAGGATTCATCACAGAACACAGAGAACTCTAAATGAACGGAGCAGTTTGATATGACGGTTCAGCAAGCACGATTGTTTCATTCAGTTTAATCTGGTTCAATGTGTCCAGTTGTCCAGTTCTGTAATTTAGCAGCTGCAGTGAATCTTAACTCAGTTTAAATAAACATTTATTTGCAGAAATCAGTGATCCAGGATAACACCATCCCTCCATACACAACCCATGATATCCTCTATCAGTGTCGTGAAAACAGTGTCAACGTTATGTGAATGTTGTGATGTTTAGTCAGGACTGTGATAATACTAACTAACAATGTAACTGTGATAATATTGTGTTATATATAATGAACAGTTTTTCTGCTTTTGTGACACATCTGATTCATCTCCTGCAGTACAACAGATGATCCACCTATGACAGGAAACATCTCTCTGAGGTTACATACAACAGCAATTAGGGACACACTCCTCTTCAACTCAAACCCTGAGCAAGACCTACACTCAGAATACATACAGGAAAGATAGCAGCATACTGGAAAACTGAATATAAAACACATTCGGTACCTAAATGACAGTTTTAAAATTACTATGATGCAACCCGGAGGCAACAGCATCCGTGCGGTGACACTAATCAATTTATCTATGAAACACTGAGCAGAGTCTCCTTATAACTGCACAGCACACACGCAGCTAAACTTTCAGATGCAGAAGGAAAGATCTTGCCTTCATCTCGGCCTGCAAGCCAACACAAACAGACTGTGGTGAGATAAGCTGTCAGGAAGTGCCAGGTACAGTAGTGTGGCCCAATACTGCCAGAGAGACATGTTACTGTTCAGAGGTTTTCACTGAGATCTCAGTTATAGTTCTGTTAACTGTGGACTATATCTCTCTCACTGTAGTAAAAACAGAAGCAGACACAAGAGTTGATGGTTTTCATACAGTAGCAGTACTGTGGACAGTAGGGCTCAGATCATGTGCTATTCACTGATAATGCTCCAGACTGATTGCAGACCCCAGTATCAAATCTGAGCTGAGTTTGAAAACAGACGTGTTTGTTAGGGCATGAGAAAATAAAGGGACAGAACCACTGCAGGATCTCTAGAGTTCAAGACAATTTCAGGCTCTCAGGTGTGTGTGTTCATTAGACACCTCCTCAAAGGCTAATTTAAAATACATTCAGCTTCATCTTTAACAAAAGTCATTCAGACTCTTTGTATAAATGTAAGAACCACTAAAGCTACAATACATATTATCATCTGTATGATGAGGGAAAGTGACCCGTCAGATATTCATCAGATATGGTATCTCATACCCAAAATGTGACCTCTGCATTTAACCCATTACTGGTGAGTAGTGTACACACAAACCTGGAATCAAACCAGCAACCTTCTGATTACAAGCCCAACTCACTAACCGACAGGCCACAACTGCCCCATAGCATACAATTATGATCAACATCTAGTTGACAGAAATTAACATATAGATGACAGCAAAGCTAACAGCTTAATTGGCCACAACTAGGTAACTACCCAACTAGGTAACAGAACTAACTAGCCACAAAACATGGACCAAACTTTAGAAACATGAACCAATATATTGGTTTTTAATAAACAATGAAGCTGAATTTCACTGCAGACTGATGTAACAACCTCTTTTTTATATACTGTAAAAAATGTATTTCACATGAATTACACATATATCGTTACTTTCTGAATACATAAAGACTGTAACTATAAAATGTTAAAATCTCATTTAAATATAACAATGGTTTTCTAAATGGTGCTGCAACAATGGTGTTATTAAAATAAGTAACAATACAAATATTTCAAAAGTAAACATTTGGTAAAATTCATCAAGAATAAGTTTCATATAAAAACATATCTCAGGATGAAAGTCAATCTTTTAGGTCATAAAAGAGGAATTAAACTGCTAGTCCAGTAAAATGACCAGCATACAGTATGTTGTGCTGTCAGTGTTGTTAACAGACTGCATAATTAACACAAGACCATGTTGATCAACCAGCTACATTCTCCACCTGCTAGAATATCACCAAGGCTTAAGTGATCCGACACTGAACTGTTTCCAGCATGGACCCGCAGAACCCTGTTTGACCTCAATACCTCAATATCTCAATA
>JAZGTI010007890.1:0-20948 GCA_036877585.1 Botia kubotai
TTCACTTAGCAGTGACCAGAGTCGGTGGCATCTCCTCGGGTCATTCTCTGCAAATTCAAAGCTTCAATCTGATACTATAAACATGGAATATATTACAAAACAAATGTTAACAGAATATATCGTACGTAAAAAATGACGCTAAGCTCAAGAGATTTTTGAAGTAGGATACAGCACATCTAGTCTGCAAGATCTTGTGTTTTCACATTGTTCTGGTGGGTAATGTTTCATCTTGATGAATGTTTAACTGCGCAGTTTGACGATCACCTCAGGGGAGGAATCTGAATATGCAAATAAAATAGTTTTGCATCCGAGAGCAGATTCAGTTAACGTGCAATAATGGATATGGATAATAAATGTGGGTTGTGGGTTTAACATGATGTATAGGAGCGTGCCTTATGTATATAACATGCAAATCGTTAATTGAATCAGTGAATTATTACTATCAAACGATAACAGGATGCTACTGGAGCTCAAGGCTAAAAAAACACTTTAGAAACACTTACTGAGAAGTCCAACATAGATTAATGTGGAAAGCTGTGCCAGGATGGTTTATACTGGTTAGTTCTGGTTTGGTGCTGGTTGAGCTTGGACATTTAGCGGGTGAAGTACATATATGAAAGAAAAATCATATGTAGAACCTTTTCAGTGCATCTGTCGTTGTATTCTTCGACCAAAAAGAACGGTTCCCAGGGAAGCGTGGTTATGTAAGAAAAATGTGTTTGAGTTTGGAGATTTGCATCTGTTCAGGTGTATGAATAATGCAGGACTCCATGTTTAGCTCAGAACAGCACTGACCTGGCGTCAGTACGCCTCATTCTGATTCACTCCTCGGCCAGGCCACCCAGAGACAGATGCCCGGCGTTTAATGGATATTTACCCTCTGAAATGCCGTCTACACTGTGTCATTCATCAGCCAGAGACTTGTGATCAAAGACAGATCGCAGGCGGATGATCTCGGCAGCGGCGCGTGGAGATGACAAGCCCGCGGCGCGTTTGCTGATACAAGCGCATTTAAAGCTCGCAGCTTAAACACTGGGGTTATTGAGAAAAAGAGGCAGCAGGTGCACAGGCCGGCCAACCGGGGAGTTCTCGCTGCGCTCAGAGCGCGCAGGCTCGTAAATTTACTTAGCAGTTTTGTGTAAACCCTCTTATTAGAATCCTCAGATCAACGGTTTTTACAACACTTTCTCTATCAGGCACAGAGGTTATTGCTGCTCGATGGTCTTGGGCCGTGCTCATCTCATGTGCTTTTGTTTAATGAAAATGCACCTCGACCGTAAACTTCTCTGTCAGGCACACTGGACATCAATGCTGGCTCCTCCAACTCAACTAACAATTTTAGGTTGTAAGAACATTTCCCTAATGTTTTTAGAATTAAAAAATTAAAAAAAAATGTTACATTTTTTTTAATTCTGTAACATTTTAAAACATTTTTGATATGAATGAAAACATGAAAATTTTCTACTAACGTTACCGCAAGAACATTTCGGATAACTTTATGAGAATGTTTAGAGAACGTTAGCCAACATTCGGAAAACCTTTCCTGTTAGCTGGGAAGTCATTTGCAATTTCCTTTGCTCATCCTCAACACTGACTCCTTTCCTCCAGAATGTTCTAGGCCATTTTACCAGAAGTCTGGAAAGATTGTAGTCGGCGCTGATGTAATCTTTTTATAATCCACTTAGATAATGGCTTCAGCTCTGACCCTCAAAGTACAATGTATAAAAAGGTGCTTGAAATAGAATAAATAAAATAAATAGTTTGTGCTGCATTGCACTTATTAAAAGTAAATACCATGATATTTTGAGCCTGTACCACAAGAATATCATGGTACTCATTAAAGCACCTTGGAGTTCTATGTAAGTGCCTTGTAAATACTCTAGTGTACGAATATGGAAGTCATCTAATACTTTTGGTAAGTACTTTTAAGGCAAGTGTAGTCTATTGGCAGCCATCCTGAACTACAGTGTAAGGTCAACAGTCATCATGTAGTTAAAAACTAAATATCTGCCACAAGTGTGAGAAGGTCTATTACAGGATCAAACTGTAAAAATATACCGCGTTTGCTTGAAGGAGTCACGTGTGCTCGCTCAAGGCAGTAACGGATTTTTTGCATCAGCAGAAAGATTTTTTGCAGCAGAGAGTCGCAGGGAATTTAACATGCTCTCTGACCAGTCGCAGCTATTGCTCTCCGCTAGCGTGTTTCACCAGTTTTCAATTATTAAATTTAAGGCACTGAGGAGAAGGAAAAATGCATGCTTGCATACATCACAGCACACACACATATAATATATATATATATATACACACACAACCATCACACACACAAACTAGGCAAAATGAAAACTGCAGACTCGTGCAGGAACACACCTCTCAAGACGGAAGTTCTGCCACCTACGTGCAGTTTAGGAGGGTTAACGAAAAGCACTTTTCCAAGCATAGATTTGGCAGTGCCGGCTTTTCATGATTAATATTTCACATCAGCATTACATAACGGCAGCTAGAAGCTGCAAATTACCCTTCCTCACACAACCAAGCGTTGAAATATTTCGACAGCACACTGAGAGTAACAGGCTGGCCCGACTCCGCTTTGGAGTTTTCTGACATTTGGCAGTATTATTTATTTAACAAGGAGCCCGACGCTCAGTCAAATTCACAGCCGTGATCAACTTTACAGCCGTGTCCTCTCACCATCTCTTATTGTTCAAATATAACAGAAGCTTGTTTGGGATTAATCACGGATTTTTACGCTCTTTGCCTAAAAGACTCGGAATGAAACTATCCAACACGTTTTGGATCTGTAAAATGTTTACCATCACTTAAAATGTTCTGGCTTTCACGATGTCCCTCATTTTCATAGCTATAAAGCAAAAGTACTCCTCTAACTTCTGTGCTGGCAGGTCATTTGAATTGCCATTACGAATCACAGAATTACCCTGGGTTCGAAGCTTCATTACTACGCATAATTTTATTTTAGTGCTGCCATCGACTAGAAAGATTGTTTGTTTGTTTTGTTTGGTGGCGCTTTTACTGAGTTTATGTCTTCATCGTTAACTCAGTACATAGAATATTCATTTATCCATACTGATTGTCTGAGCATTAAAGACAACAGAAATTGAATTGACTGTATTTATTTTCGTAAAACACATTCTGGTCGCATTGTGAACGATTATTCAGTGCTTCTTATTCCAAAGGGGAAAATATTTTTAATATTTAATCAAATTTAATGACTTCAGCTGTGAAACAACATTTCGCCCTATCTTCAACCCCTCCCTCCATCTGTCATACTGAAACCACATTTTATTCCGATCAATTCCCAATGGAAAAAATCAAATACCTACCTTTTATTTTTCTCGTGACATATTTTGGAGTGAAACAGGATATTGAACATTCCAGAAATAAAATAAGTTGCAACCCCATTTTAATGATGAGACCAGATGTTTATTTATTTTCTGAAACAAACATTTTGTGTTTTGGGGGTGGGNGTGATAAAAAGCTAACAGGCAACGTTCTCACAAAAATGTTTAATGTTATGTATCATATATATCAGAAACGTTATCCTAAGTTGTTGCAATGTTTTACAAGCATAGAAAATGTAAAAAGCAATAACGTTGATAAAACACCTATAAAATGTTCCTGGAACTTTTAAAATAACATTTGTAACGTTTTCGTCACTTAATGGAAACGATATGGAAACGTTTCTACAACCTAAAATTGTTAGCTGTGTAGTTGGCCTTAATTCATTCAATCCAATAATGATCACCCATCGGTAATGTGGCCTCGACTTTTAGCTGAATTGTCTTCATTAACACGTCCCCGTCTGTGATCGTTTATGGCACCTGCATTTGTATCTCAGCTATTAAACTGGAGGTTGATGTAATTGCCTTCAGAGTTTTTACACGCCCTTCTAAACGCCTATTCCTTCCTCCCGCCCAGACACTTTGAGGAGGGCGGCCTATTCACGTTTGATTGTTTTGGCTGTAGTGAGTAATAAAGAGTTACAGGGAGCGTCGACGCTCGTTGGAGGGTCAAAACAACAACTGTTAACACTCAGTCTTAAATTGGCCTGTTTCACCGGTTCTGTTTTCTCTAACAAAATACTTTCTTGTCGTCTGTCTTATTGTTTCCTTTTCTTCACACGTCTTACTGCTGACCTAGATGCTCTCACTCACTAACTTAGAAACATCACTGCTGATGGCTATATGTATCGTGATGTTGGTAAGAGGAAGGTAAGAGATAATGAGAAACCCAGGAAACGCTCTCAGAACATTGGCTAACATTCTCTAAAAGGTCTTCTCTAAAAGTTATCAAAAAAGTTCTTGCAGTAATGTTAGTAGAACGTTGTTTAACGTTATATCATATATATCAAAGACATTATTCCTGAGTAGTCGCTTAAGAATGCTCAAACAAACAGCAATGTTTTAAGAACAACACAGTGTTTACACTATTGAGTGATAATAATTAACCAGTAAATGTATTTCTCATCGGCCCACTAAAATGATACCCTCAACCCTAGTGGTGGAACGCAGTGTACACTTTGCTGCATGGAATGCTGGGTAATAGTTCTTCTGTGAATTCCGCATCAGTGTGGACTTAGGAAAAAGGATGTACTGAGAGTGCATGTGTGCTATTTAGGACGGGGCCGTAGCTGACTTTGCAGATCAAGCCAGCTAGCAATTTTAGGGTATAAGAACATTAATGTTTGCATCCTAATGTTTCCATTAAGTAACATGTTATTTTGAATGCACTTGGAGAAATTTAAAACATCCAGTTTTCTTTGGTTTTAAGCAAGAATATGAAACCATTTTTTAATTTTGTAGCATTTTTAAAATGTTTCAGTAGCAACTTAGAATAATGTATTAGAAGAATATTGTATTTACATATATGATATGTAATGTTCTACTAACGTTACCGTAAGAATGTTTTTGATATCTTTGAGAGAACTTATAGAGGACATTAGCCAACATTCTGAGAACATTTCTTGTTAGCTTGAAGCTGGGTTAGAAGAACGTACAGTATTTTAATATCGGAAAAAGGGCACATTTCACCTTTAAATACAAAATGTGATTGTCCTCCTGTATACTGCTTATCAATCTCTCCGTACGCATTTCTGATACTTTCCACGAGAGCAGATGCAAGCGCGCGTGTTGTTGACATTTAAAATGAATCATTGAATTTTCCCCACACAATGGCAATTGTTTAGACTCATACGGCAGGAAAATTGCAATTGATCTGCACTGTTATCTGAAGCATTGGACCTTTCCATATAATTTCGTTTGCAGAGAGAGCTTTTGACATAGAGACTAAAAGTAACAACAGCCTTCATTGTTCCTTGCATCTTTTTAATTATTAGTTTAGAGTGCTGTAATTTCATTAAGACGAGGGGCCATTTTCCTTCTTGTATATGTTATGGCAAATAAACGTTCTGTCTTCTTGTGCAAAAAAGGCTTTTAGCCATCAGCAGAAAATACCACACTGGGTTTCGTTGATTTCTGACACAAACTTGCCATCATTTGAGTAGCTTTGCTCAGAGGTTTAATTTGACATTGGCTTCCGTCTGAAGGAAGGTTGCAGCATAATAGCTTTCTGTCTAAAAGACCCTCCATTTTTCAATTACACCTGCCCAGCGTGTGATCATGTTTCTACCACCTAACAAACTAATACTCTATTGCAGGTGCTCGGAGTGACAAATTTACCATAATTTCATCTTCAGAGAACCCCACTGGTTTCTCATCAGAGGTTTTTTTGTAAATGGACATATGGGGTATTAGAGACGTTTCCCTGAACTCTAGCCATTGAATGTCACTGGTGATGCTCAGGGCGAGTGTAATAAATGGTTGCGCTGCTGGATTTTTATTGGTTTAAAAAAAACAAAAAAAAAGTACCTACTACCTGCATTCTGGTTTAACAGACTCACTGCAGTTTGCACCTTACCCGCAAAACTCAGTGCTATCTGCTGGGGCAATTAAAATAACATTTGTGTACGTTTGGTATTGATAATGGCAGCAGTAAATATCAAATAATAGAGAATTGAATAATAGAGGACTGCCTGGCATCCGGGCGTGTATCCAAACACACTTTGTAGGCAAGCATACTTTGTCCATTTCAAATAGACGAGTCTGGTATCTGGAGTGGGGGAGTAGAGGATGCCAGATCTCTTGGATAATTGTTTTAGTTACACAACAGTAACAGACACTATGAAAGCTAAGCGGACACTCCTCAACGTTTCCATTAAGTAACAAAAACGTTTTATGACTCTTTAAAACATGCATGTTTTTTTGTGTTAACAATATTACTTCGATAAGGATTCTACTGTCACTACTACTGAAATCAACACATCATTTTTCCAGAAATGATTTATTATTTCCCTGGTGAGAGCATGAATTGACAGTGGGAGCCCCATGGCTGGTACCGAACGCTTGTCAGACGTAGCAACAGTAACTAAAAGGGGCGGGTCTTTGCGAAGGGCCAAATGTTTCTGACATTAAACCAGGAGCAAATAAAGTAATAAAAATAAATGCCATGCTATGAACGTTCATGTGAACAGCGTGATCAATAATATACTTTTTACTGTATTTTTACTCGTAATATTTTTATTTCTCTTAAGGGATTTCAGAAGCCATCTGAGACATGAACCGAGCATTAGAAGTCGTTTGAGCTACAAAAGAACCACCTCTGGGCAATAACCCTTTCTTCTGCGTTGATCTTTTTGATGGTTTGAAAATTCTGTGATGTGTAGGAGACAAGCCCGGAATAGCAGTCCGCTTGTAGAATTCTTGAGGTAGGACGAAAAGACGGAATTTTACTGTGATACTGAAGCTGGTTGCATTGCCCGACGGTTACACGCGGTCCAATCTTCTTTCTCCAGCGCCACCCTGTAAAAGTGAATTAGTGTAAATCTGCCTGGGGTGATATAGCTAATTCAAGGAGTGAATCATGTCCTCTTAAAACAAACCAGACTGATCTGCCTGTAGTCTCTGTCATGTTGAATGAACACAGGAAGTGCTCATTTGGTTTGGTGAGGAGCACATCTTGAAAGCGTGATTGCATATAATCGCAGCAGGTCTGTCTCTTTTCTCCCTAACATTGCGTGCTTGACATTTTTTCCTTTGCTTTTTTGCTGCGTATGATTTGTTTACCTGCTGCATAATGCACATATAATTTTTGTTTTCTTGTTTATGTTCGCCAGGGTTTAGAGGTCTGGGATCACATTAAAAAATTGTTTTTTTGGAAGGAATAGGATGTTGAAAAAGGAAGTTGTTACATAAAATATTGAATATTCTACACTCTGTGGCATTGACCGTATTAGCTCAAACAAGAACAAAAGGTCAGATTTTCGGATGTCCATTGACCCACACAAGATGCTCTTCAGAACATTCTCACTTCATGCTGAAATAACACGGATCATTAGGTTTTGCGCAGAATTGCGGAGTCCATGCCAGCTGGACTGAATGATGTCATTAAAGCAAAAAGGGGTCTAACAAAAACAAGTTCTGAAATTTGTGTACAATTTTTACCTTACATTGTCACGCTGGCAATAATATTTGTAATAGAAAATGTTGTATTCAATTAGAAAAATGCAAAATGAACCATTTTCAGTAATAGTTTGAGACTTAAAGTTGTCATAAAATGTTATATCAAAATGTTATTCCTAAATTGTTAGTGGAACATCTTTTTAAACATTACAGAATTAAACTGTTTAAGTTACCTCCTTATAACAAAGAAAAATGTTAATACAATGTCTAAAAAATGTTCCTAGAACATTCAACGTAGGATTTTAATGTTTTCGTTATCTAACGGAAGCATTAGGGAAACGTTCTCACAACCTAAAATTGTTAGCTGACATGTGGGTTTGTGGCAGACTGTTTTTCTGCTCTGTTTGCTTGTGGCTGGCACTAAACTTAGGGAAACTCATTGAAGTGCCCTTCCCTGTAGGGATCTCTCTAGTATACTTGTCACGGCAGGTGAAGCCGCTCGCAGATTGACTTCGACTTCCATTCCACCTCACTTGTCAAGGTGGTCAATTCCCTCAAAGCAAACAGCTCCTCCCCCACGTCCTATTACTTTATCCTTTCTATTTCTTTTGAAAACACACGGCGGTTCAAACAAACAATATCACAAAGACCGGGAGCTTACTGTTCCGTCTTCTCCTGATATGAAATCTCATCCCTTCATCTCTGAGATATCTACATCCAATCATAAAACAATGCAACCTATTTCAAAGGCTTACTTCACCCAGATCTGAACAATCTATCATTATTTACTCACCTGCATGCCACACCGAACCGACGTGGCGTTCTGTCTTCTGTGAAGCACAAAAGGTGAATACTGAAGAATATTCTGGCTGCTTTGTTTCATTCAAGGAAGTGAATGAGGACTGGGAGCGCCAGGCTCCGGAATGACAGCGGGAATGCCGGCCGTGGTGTGCACACATGCTGCAAACCCAGCTTACAGGGAATGATTTCAGAATGTTGGCTAACGTTCCCTAAAAGTTCTGTTAGAGTTAGCAGAAAATGTTCTTGCAATGACATTAGTAGAACATTGCTTTAACTTTATTATATACGTCAAAAACACGGAATAAAATCGAACCCTGGCTTTATTCTCGTTGACTATCTTGTTTCATGTTGACTTGACTGTCACATCATTTGTTTCAAACGAATAATTACATCATCACTGGAACAGTCTGTATGAATTCTGAAATGTCAGATCTGGATTTTAAACATGTCGCGCCTTGATAGAGTCGCAAATCATCCACCATGACGAGTTCTGAGTTATGATCAGTGCGAAACGTAAACAGAACCTTTAAAGCCAAAAAAAACACAGAAGAAAATCTTTATCCAAAAATACAATGAGACTTTGATCCATTTCTCAAAAAAGCATCTTAGTGTAAAAATATTCAGTTGCGCGATCCAAAAAGCAGCCATCACTGCTCACTGAGATGAATCTTGGCTCTGAGCGGTTCTCGAAATTTCATTTTAAGTAACAAACCTTTAAATTGTGAAGCTCGACAGACATTTTCATTGTTGGTTGCAGTAAATAATCTGGCCTTCAGTAACAAATAAAGCCCCAAAAAACATAACACAAGAAGTGGAAAGAATAAAGCAACTCATTATTTCTCTAGTGGGTCTTCCTGTCTGTCTTTATTGTTGGTGGGGTGGGCAAGTCATTATTTTGGTGCAAATATTTAGTCTGGCACAGGTGATGCTGAACGCAGAAGAGGACAAAGAACAACCCAAGAAATGCCAAAGCCATAGATCACCACACGGACCCAAAGCTGTTTCCCCAGCAGGAAACGGCTTGATATACGTGCGTGTTCCCTAACAACACAGTTTGATTGCAAGCCGGGCTCTTGTTTAGTTTGTTTGTTCATTTATTAGTTAGTTTTTGTGCCCGTCAGCACACATTTTCCAAACACAGTCAACCTTTATCAGCACAGCCATTTCTCTGAGCTGATTGGTCTTGTTTGCTTACAGGAACGTCTTGGTTCGCTAGACAATGGGCACTGCAGACAGACAACAGCTTATATTATTTGCGTGGCGAGTGGGTTCGCTGTTCCCCCGACGGCCCTTCGTGATTGAGCTGATAGAATACGGCGCCCGATGAATTTGTCTTCGCTCAAAGAGTCTTGGCGAGCGGTTTACATGCTCCTCATTAAAGTCTTAGCTTTCTTCTCGAGAGCCAACCAGAGATGTAAAGCGTAGTGCTGGGGAGCCATATCTGTATTGATTTAACACCTCATTGAGAGAATGACAGCTGAATAAAGATTAACGGTCCTGCTCTGCATCTGTGTGGTATGCCCATTCCTCTTCAACCCCATTAGTTGAGGGGTGATAGCCAAGCAGGCCAACAAATCTGTTTACACTGTCATACACACTCAATGGCAAATGCGCCAGCTGAAATGAGCCGCCTTATGAAAGCTTTTCATTTTCTCAGCCGCGCGACGTTGATGGATAAGGTCCGCGTGGGGGTGCGCCTTCGTCACTGTAGTCTGTAGCGTGTACGGTCATGCGTCAGGGTTCTCGTTTAGCTGGGTGCTGGTTAATGGTTTGTTATTGCGATGGAGCTTTTGGGCAAATGGAGCTGTGCTGGAAAGTTCTGGTAGAGCTATGAGCGCGTAACAAAAGTATCGTTTCGTTGCTGTTTGCCACAGCCCTTGTTTTTTTTTCCAGCCCTCTTTGAAGAAGCTTCCAGCGGGGATGTACATAATGCAGAGGAAACGTCTCTGATTGACAAGCAGGCATTTTCGTTTGGGGGGGTCTCAGAAGTGGGGAGCAAAAGCAGCCTTGACATGTAAACATCAACATAACTGATTTTGCCAATAGAAACGGAGTCAGGTTCTGTAGAAGCTCTTCAAACACAGCTGTATAAATATAATGCACAGCTAATTTCATGGTCTTTTAAGTCGTTTTTGAAAAGTATAGCCATGACTACATTTACCAGTCTGTTGTGTTAATAAAGACTCACATTTCACTCTGTGAAATGTACTTAAAGTGTAAATGTTACTGCTAGACAAGCAAGTTTAACCATGTGTTGTCACGGTAACACAGCCATTTATGAAACAGTCGAATGTATTTCTTGGTACAAATGGCAGGTTTGGCAGTTTATTAATGTAAACACAGTCGGTTTGTCTTAATTAAATACAGACAGACAGACAGAATGAAAAATTAGATTTATGTGAAAATATCAGTATAAACATCAAGCCTATAGACCTTTCTCTGTCTATTACGTTAGTAATATTAATCAAAAACAATTTAAGAGGAAAACAGAAAATCACTCATTTTATCAGTCATTTTAGTGACTGTTTGACTTGAATGAACGATTAGTTCAAAAAGCATTGTTTACATAAGAAATACTTGAAGGTTAATGGCCATGTTTTAATAAAATGATTGAATATTTATATTCATATTTTTAATATTAAACTAATATTTACCCACGTTCAATTAGTTGGTGTTAAATGTGTGTGTGCTATCAGAGCTGCTATGATGTATTATGGGGTTTCACTGTAATTTCACACATTATTTCAAACATCCTACTGTAACAGGTTTGGATTCTGTTCTGTTTTCAGGATTTGATGTCCACCTTGAGGCACCGATTTCTTCATTCTCTTTTCTTTGAATCTGGCCTCATCCGAGCTTCAAACCTTCATCAAAGGTTTTTCTTCTGGAAGGTTGTTGGAGGTCAGGAAAAAGCGTGGTGTTGGAATTATTATAGAGACTGTCTTCACAGCCTTTGTTTCTGTCAACAGGGTCCTCAGAGACTGCTCTCCGCGCGCGCGCACCCCCTCCTTCCACAGTCTCTGTGGAGACAAATGACCAAGGGCAAAGTTGAGGGTTTATCTCTGTATTCTTTCCTCACAGCGTTGGGACCATCTCTTTGTGCCAGTCTCTAAATTAAGACAGTGTTGTCACACTGCTTTCTAGCAGACCTGCTATTTCATTCTGTACTTGTTGTTGCGTGGTAAAACAAAGAGTGTTTTCTTAGCATTACCTGATGGAGGTGCTCATTTCTGGAAAAAAAAGGCCGTCCGCACGTCAACACGCCGGCCATTAAAGCACAGCGAAATAAAGGCGAAAAAACGGGTATTTGCGCTCTCCGGGGAAAATCAAAACTCGCGAACCATCAAACCATGCAGTCAGATGAGAGAGGCAACAACTGTGTGTTATTGCTTTTATGTAGAGTGCCTCTTAAAGGTGCCCCCTCAGCCGGAAGAGTTCATTTACCAGATAGATCTTGACAATGGGCTCTTTTGTTTTTGAGCATTAGTGTGCCCTACTACAAAGCAGTAAAGCCCTAATAACATCCAAAAAGGGACCCTGGCACTGACTCACAGCGAGCATTACCTGTCTGCTCATCTCAGTGGCAGCCACTTATCCAACTGAGAGCCAGATCAGTGGAGCTTTCAAACCGGCCAGACTGACCAAAGGCCTTAAGAGGCCGTTATGAAAAACGTACCATTGTGGGCTGTTTTCTTGCTTCCTGAGTAGATGGGTGACCTAGTAATATCATTTATCCATGAGAACATTGATGTGGTGCTGTGAAATACACACACACACATACACAAGCATGTTGAGTTTTCATGGTTTTTGGGGACGTTTCGTAGATGTAATGGTTTTTATACTGTACAATCTGTATGTTTTAGCCCTAAACCGCACCATCGCAGAAAACTGTCTGCAATTTGAGTTTTTAAAATACGTCATTCTGTATGATTTATAAGCTTGCTTCCTCATGGGGACCTAAAAAATGTCCCCACAAGGTCAAAATATACTGGTATTATTATACTTGTGGGGACACTTGGTCCCCACGACGTAGAGAATTGACTGTGCATACACACACACACAAAAACACACACTCTTGTTGATTACATTTGTATTATCAGCATAACAAGTGATCTAAGCATAACAAGAAATCTTATTTCCTATTTAATCAGCGTCATAAAAGTTTCTTAGCTTTCAATGTCAACATCGGAAAACTTTGGTTTATTCTAGGGCAGCGTTATATTGAAGTAAAATGCAATGTGCCATAACTTCCTTAATAATGTGATATGTGAGACGATAAAAGTTTGTAACATCAATATAAATTATATTAAAACGTATTTTAAAGCAGAAAATGATGTAACCAACATACATGTTTCTCGCTCTTTCTGGGAAAAGAAAGCATCACTTCAACTTCTGTAAGTACACAGCCGTTCATTAAGAAGTTGATAAAAATTGCGATATGAACATATGCGATATTACAAAAATATTGCACAGCCCTAGTTTATTCCCAAGATTAGATTTTGAATCTCTGATTTTCGATGTGATCTCAGATTTTTATGCACAGTCCTACTGTAAAGATCTCACAATATAATGCTTGTGAAATAGGCCACGTGTGAAAGTCGTACACCTCTCTATAATGATGCTCCCTAGGTAGGGTGAGTTATGTAAGTGAGCTAGAAAGGGTGCAGATAGCAGGTTTCAGATAGACCACTCTATCTGAGATGTGATGATGTCATATTGTGCCGCAGTGTCAGGAGTGTTCTCGGAACCTGTGTTCCTGAAAGAAAGATAGCCTTCGCGATAGGCGTAATGAATCCCATAAGCACCCTATTATACGTGGTGCTGAGCAGTATTCGCTACGTAATGTACGTTTTAGAAGCCCTAGCTGTACTTAAAACTGATTGCTATTACCGCATCGCCAACCTGTGCAGCATGCGAGGGGAAAGTCAGCAACAGAGAAACTACATTACCCATCAACCATCACCATTACTGAAACTACAGAGGGTTGAACCTGGTTATGGTAACTCTATATACACACACTGGTCAAAAGTTTACACTTAGTAAAAATGGGCACAATTTATTGTATTAATATGAAGTAATTTTCTGTTTTGATTGTTTTAATGCACTGTGTTTTAGGGTAATGGAAATGGCCATATAATTAACGGATATTGTCTTGGCAGGTAAATTATCAGTACATTTTTCGCTATTTTTTTTATAGTGTCAGCAACATCTAATTCAGTAATATTTTTTTCCCACATTAGCAAACTATGGAATGACAATTGCAATTATGTTACAATTGCGTCTAAAAAATATTCTAAATCGTTCAATTTTAGCATCTTCAAAGTAGCCAACCTTCCCATGTATGCTGGGCTGGTACCGGCTGCTTTTTTCAAAATTCAGTCCACATCATCGATTTCAAAAACATTTTTTTTCCAGTTTTATAATGAAAGCAATATGTTGGCACAATTTATTGTACAAAACAAATCACAAACATTTAAGGTTTTTAAAGTCATGGCAAACATTTCATTCAAGTGATCCTAAACTTTTGACGAGTAGTGTAATATATCTAATGAAATACTTCTATTGGGCAATGTTGGTGATTTATCAGGCATGGTTAGGGAAGGATTTATCTAACCTCATGACTCTGGAACCTTCACCTGGACATGAACTTTGTAAAACATCTTTGGAATACATCATCAAGCAGTCAGTCCAATATATAGATCCGCCACCATGAAATAAATGATGTTCTGCAAAGTTGCATGGGTGCCTGTACCTGCATGCTGCACTTCAGAGCTGCAGCTATTGAGGCTAAAGGTTATAGAGGCTATTGATGTTTATTGACTCTGCTTTTATGGAGTTTTATGGAGCTAATGAAACTCCAACCTGCCAATCACAGCGCAGCATGTCAACAAACAACAGCTTTATCCCTTCCTGCAGCTTTTTCCAGCACCTAAAAGAGGAGGAACGTGGGTTTTAAAACAGTGTCTCTGTTAAGCCTTTTCACGTTTGTTTTTGTACATCGTGAGCATTTGATTTGGTTGTTATTTAGCATCTCATGTGATTCCAGACCTGTGCACGTTCGATCGCAAGTGAACTTGATTCAAAGAAAGAAAACACAGGAATGTCATACGCAATGCGTAAATCAGGCCCATAAATCACGTCGATGCGTTACGGCCGCAAACCATGCGAATGAAATCTCGTCATTATGCCGGTGGCCATGATCACATATTATATCGGACACTTTTTGTACCACCGTCTGAGAATGCAAAACCGAGAGATATTGATTCCAGCTGGCCTCAGTCATGTCTGATTTAATACTTTGCTGTTAGGCATATGAACCATTGAACTATATAATAGGAGCGTCGCAGGTGGGCAGGGGGGAATTATGGCTGTAGTTCCTGATCGCATCAAAACTCGGGATGATGAAGACGGCTATAGAATGATCACAGACGCGCTTTATGTACGCTCCAAACGAGCCGCATAAATTCCGAAGTACGCAAAAAATACGCACGTTAGTTAGTATCAACCAAAGACCTTTGTGTTAATGCATGGAATCCTGAATATCACAGCTCCAGGATTCACGTGTTAAGTCAGGTGTGTTAAGCAAGCTTGGTTTCTTTGTTAGCGTATCAGCCTCCATAAGCTATAAAGTGGGTTTAAATGGGCAGTTGTTGGGTTATTGCATTCCACCACTCTAATGCAATAGATACCTCAACCCAAGACTTCACAATATGTGCGGCTGGATTTATGGGCGCTGGGTAATGGAATACAGCAGAATGCACAATGGAATGCGTTTCCTCTGGGCTGTTGCTTTTTTGTGTCTCTTTAATTATTCATATTGCCTCTGATGTATGTTTGCATAAACAGGTTGGTTAAAATATGGAGGCAAAGTAAATTGATTAATCCCGAAGCGTTTAGGAAAGGACAGTGTTTTTAACATTATTTACAGATACACAGGAAAAAAATTAGACGTCTACGATAGGTCATAGTCGGTCAATGTTTACACTGGAACTAGAAACATTGCCTAGCCTTGTTTGAATGTAAATGATTTCAAAGGTGATGGGTGATGTTTTTCTGGCATTAAAATACTTTCTGTATGTCATCTTCGTGTGCAGAGGCGATTATAAGTGAGCTATTTGTAGGCTGATTCTCCTCAAAAGTCTAAACACTGGCTTAGGGGTGCTTTGAAAACATTCCTCTGTTTTGTCTAAACATCCCAGCCAGCCCTGACATATAGCATTGGATTAACCAATGGCGTGAGTTTGGAGGCGGGGCAATCTGTTTGCCTAATTAAACAGGGGGTGGGATCCGGTCATTTGGTTTAGTGCCTCTAATAGTTATAAAGCCACACACTTTTGTTTTAATGTTAGGCCATTGAAATGCAACAGTTTAATTATAGATAGTGTATTTAGGCTGCTTTTTTACCACACCATTGTTTGTATTTCTGAAAGGTACAGTGGCTGGATATGAAGAGCTTAAATGATTCGCTTTGTCAGGATGGTTTTGTTTCTCCTCGCTGATGATCAGCAGTTTCCATATGCACCGAGGGCACCTTCATTTTGGACTTCAGAAATGCATTTAGAGTAAATGAGAGTCTGAAATGCACGGATCGATTGCACTTGGAGACGGTTTCCGAGCCGCTCGCTCTTCAGTCCAATGGCTGAGAAGGATGATGTTGCCGTGGAAAGACAGCGCACTAATGGCCCTTAAGAAAAAGCGCAGAGAACCAAATTTAAATTCAGCCGAATACAGCATAACCCGCATAACCCAGAAACAGATGTTGAGGCACAGATAACATTGTTTTCTAAAAATTGCTCTTTGTATGATATTCTTACTTCTTTTATCCGACTGCTTGAAATAAAGCAGCATTTCTGCACCAAATCAATACTGTTTTCACCCCAAATGCGCCTTTTATCACCTTCATCGCTTATAAAAGCCGCTAAGATGCTTCGAGGTGCGCTGAGCCCTCACTGAGCCTAGATGAATTCAGTCAGCGCGTATACAGCATTTCTATCCCTTCACAGAACCACTTGTGTCATAATCACAACACAATCTCACACAGGTGTCAGATTGTGCTGTGATTACCTCACACTTATGCTCATCCTTTGTGCTCGTGATTTGTCATGATTTATTACATATTATGCATTATTTTGGTCATTTCTCCTATGGCGCTCTCTCTGTCTCTGTCTCTCTCTCTCTCTCTCGCTCTGTCTTTCTCTCTCTATAACTATATATATATATATAATAGATAGATAGATGATAGATAAAATATTGGATATATTGGATATTAAACTCACATTTTAAAATCATAGCACTTAGTTTACACAAAATATCACAGTTAGGTAAGCACGTATCTAACAATTATAGTGAATAGCAAAGGCAATTCATTAAGAAATATTCTAGTGGTTTCTCTAATACCCTACACGAAATGTTTCAGACGAACCGTGTTTTACATTATGAATTCAATCAAGAGTGGCTGGTTTTCTTGTGATTGTGTAAATGTATTATTTATTATTATAATTATTAGTTATAAATCAAATTGTAATCGAGCTGAACGCTGAAGTGTGTCATTTTTCAGTGGTACAATACTTCCCACATGATTGATATTTGTGCATTTTGGCGAACAACCTACAGTGCGCTTCGGTTGTGCATTTATAACAGTCCCGTTTCCATGGAAAAAAACCCATAACGTTGGTGTTGTTAGTGACATGCTCCATCCGTTCATTTTCATGAGCTCTCAGCTTGATATGCACTGACAACTACATAGAAGCCATGTGTAGATTTATTTCTCCAAAAAATGCTAACATTGATGCTATGTGATGTCGTGACCAGCCTAACGCAGTAACATTGTCTTAACCAATGGTGCTAGTTTGGGGCGGGGCTAAATGTTAGTCCAACCAATGGCAGATGGGGGGAACGTTTTCAACTTTTTATCTTCTTCCACTTCCTTTGGTAATGCTAACGGTGCAGAAATGACTTACTTTAGCTTTAAGTGTCCACGGCTGACCAGGGCAATTTCTGCAAGTATTCCATACCATTATATATATATGTTTAATTTTATATATAATGTATGTAAGAGTTAATGTACAGTCTTCTGTCATCACAAAATGCATTATCTCGCTTATTACACGGCTACTTACCAAATAAATAAATAACTAGTGATGAATTATTGATTTGAGTAGATTTTTTATTTGAGGAGAAAGTGAACACACTGAAACAAACATGTAATTAACACGCTGTAAGAGATCGGTCGTCAGGGACAATGGTCAGTTTAGTGGCCATTATAGAAAAATATGATCAAAATCATACAATATATGATAACGTACACTGTATTTCTAAAAATGAAATATGTTTTATTTTACAGTCATAACAGCTGTTCTGAGAATGGATTCTGTCCACAGAGGGTTAACCCTGTCAGCACTGATAAACAAAACGACATCATAAAGTAAAGCACAGTGCCTTCTGGGAAATATGGGCAAATGCACACTGTACACAGCAGGAGTTCGCCGGGCCTGTGGGTCCGCGCTGCTGGCCGCTCCCATCAGAGCACTGTCTAATTTCGCATGGAGTTATCCCAGCGCTAAAGCCCGGGCAGGCGAAGGCGAACCATTTCACGCGAATCTGGAGCTCTGTGTGAGCGATGAGGAGCTTGTAAATGATTCTCTGGTGTCTCGTTCTCTACACCAGCCTTCGCTCTCCAACGATCCACCGAGCTTTAACCGCCCCCCAACCCCCTTGTGTTCAGCTAATGGAGCCGGGTGGCTGTATGGAGGCGCTCGCCGCTGTGTAAAATTCCGTCCCCCGTTTCCAGAGGACTCTCGACGACGATGTAAATATTCATTAAGAGATCTGGTAGCATACGGAATGGCGCGCACGACCGACGAGGTCGTCTCGCGGTGCTTGCGGATGACTGTGAAAACGGCCGATGTCTGTTGGTGAGAACATCAATCGCTCATTTTCACTTGCTGTGCGATCGCAGCGCTCAGACCGACCAGCAGTATCACTGAGTGATATTCCAGTCTTATCTATTCTCAGACTGTCAAAGCTATCTGCAGCACCCACCGCAAGTGTGATGTCCCCTAACAGTATCTCTACCAACAAATCAGAGTGAAGACAGAAGTAGTCTATATATACACACAGACACAGACACACACACACGCGCACACGCACACACACGGCACAGTGTAATTTATTTTCTCAGGCTGGAACTTTCCCCTTCTTTTGTAACAGTTATTTTTTAGATAAGATTGTGTTGAAGAGAAAGGGGACGGGTTAGGAAAAGACCTCAAGCGGGTCCTCGAACCCGGGTCACCCCGTAACACCAGTTCAATATGTCAGAGCACTGCACGCAAGGCTGCGGCTCCAGTGGGCTAATGGGATGTTTTGAGCAGTTCTGATTATTAAATGTCAGTGTGGGGGCACGTAATAGGGTTTTTGATGTTGAGGATTATTTTGATGGTGTATGTTTTTTGATCCCTGAAGGGAAATCTGTGTGGCGATGTGTAAGCCACTTCAGAGCTGTCATGTTGAGGGGCCTAAATATTTAGATTTTTGCTAAAGCTGTGTGATTTTCTTACACCTCCTTCTGATCCTCTCTTGATGTTGACAGCATGGGTACTTTTCAATTTTCAACACAGAAAATTAAGACCTCATTTCATAGATCAATTAAATCCCTTTAGTCTCTTAATTTTTGCACATTATTTAATGTCCTCTGTAGTTTTCCAAAAAATTAAATTTATCTTTGACACTCCAATGCGGTTTTCTGTGTCTGCCTTTAGAAGCTGAAATAAACCGTGCTTTAATTTTGCTTGATGGGTGTTTCCATAGAAGAGAAACGTTTTAAATATCTCCATTGTTCCAGCAATTAGATTCAATTAAAAGCAAAATTAGACTTTTACTGAAGTATCTTGAGTCTCAGATTTTCTTCCCCTAAGATTTCAATATGAACTCAAACATTTCTCAAATGAAAATTCTCTCTGAAATTCTATGACAATAGTATTTTTTGTACTGTTTTGGTATATAAATAAGTGTCCAAGAACTCTATTAAGAATGAACTGTGCCACTAGTGGCTCCAAACGAAATTGGCAAAATTCTGGCATAGGAGAACATTTGTAAACATCTAAAAATTACACACTTCACCTCAGAGCTTTGAAACCCAGTTAACAGGGAACGTTCTCAGAATGTCAGCTAACATTCTCTAAAAGTTCTTTCAAAGTTCTCTCCCAGTTATCAAAGACATTCTTGCAGTAATGTTAGCCGAATATTTTTTAAAGATATATATATATATATAATATAAATGTTATTCTTCGTTATTGTAATGTTAGTGCAATTAGTTTTAAATAAGTGCAATGTTTTAATTCGTTTTTTTAAATAAGTTTTAATTCGTTTTTTTAGTGCAAAATCTTTAAATAAGAAATAAATTACATTATTTGTGTTACTTAATGGAAATGTTAGGAAAACATTCTTACAACCCAAAATTGTTAGCCTGGGAAATGTTCTTACAACCTAAAATTGCTGTGGAAACTCTTTTAAGATGCCTTTGTTAGGATAAAGCAACCTTAAGCAATAAAACTATGCTCTCTGCGCAACACACATTTCCACCATCTTTATGAGTGTAACAAAGTATAAGTACAGATATTTACAGCCATCTATTTCCTGTGTTGATGAGTAGAACCATTCAGCCAATCAGGGGCAACCCACAACCTTTATCTAGTTATCTAGGACCAAATCGTTCCTCCACATTGAGTAGCTCTGGAACAAATGAATTGTGTTTTAATACAGGAACCTCATTTTGTTCTTTCGCAGCCATCTGGGTTCACTCACGACTCTATGGAGAGGCAATGCAATCTCACGCCGAGCCAAAGAACATATACATCGTGACAGAAGAACAGAGCAGTGATGGAAATTATTGTGCTGGGTTTTTTCAAAAGCATGCGTCTGCATAAAAAATGCATGAGCCATCCATAGGGAGGCTGAACTCGTGTTGCTCTCCCCCAGCTGGGGCTGCTGAAATGCAACTCAGTTGCATACAGTGGCCCTGCGCTTGAAGATGCAGGAATCTGTCAGATGATGCTATTGAGAGCAAGATTAAAGATGCTTGCCGTTCAGCTCTGCTCGTGAAGAGCTGCTTCCTGTATCCTTCATGAGTCTAGGAGAATCAAGCAGGGCTCTTGAGTGGATTTAGATCTATCAGCAACTCAGAGTGCGTTGCTTTCTATTGTCAAGCACTTCCAGTTCTGGGGAGTAACTAACTGACACTTCCCTTAAAGGAGCAGTTCACAAAATCTGTCATCATTTACTCACTCTCGTGTTGTTCCTAGTCTGTATGACTTTGTACGAAAATGCTTTTTTCAAATGCTGTTTTCAATTGTTATTATTAGACAGAAAGTCTCACATCCTGATAGCAATCTCTAGGTAAAGTGGTCTAAATATATTTAGTTTTATTTGTCTTTTGTGGAAGGCGCAGGACCATAAAATATGGTCTAATCTTTGCACTCGGTCCAAATGCGTTTGCATACCACCAAGCACGAATAGAGGAGGCGTGGCTTTAAAGAACTGCTTTCCTGTAGCTCAGTGGTTAGAGCATGGCATTAACAATGCCAAGGTCATGGGTTTGATCCCAGGGATTGCACATACTCGATGTATAGTGATCAATGTGTAGTATAATGCAATGTAAGTCGCTTTGGATAAAAG
>JAZGTI010007891.1:0-20948 GCA_036877585.1 Botia kubotai
TTACACATTGCACATTTCCCATCATGCATCATGCTCTGCATTGTCAACTCTTTCCTCTGTCACCTCACCTCCAGTATTACTTCTGCCCAAAGGGCACAGAGCCAACATAGGCAGCCCTTTGAATGGCCAAATGCTGCCTTATGCATTTTACTGATTAGAGGCCACCCACACAGATGAGAACCGCTGAAGCCTTTGTCTCCTCTCAGCAGCATGTTTTTTGAGCATCATCCCTTTGACTGCAGGATGGGATGATCATATTGATTTTTTTTCTCTTTTCCCTGAAGACTCCAGTGTGTATATCTTTCAGTGAAACTGAGGCTGGAATGATATGTGTGGGCAAATCATTCAGTCTTTACATTTCCACATTCAGGCTCATATGTAAAGCAACTGCACTACTTCTGTTGTCTGTTCATTTATTCCTTTCCTTTGGTTGTTCTTGTCTTTCTATATTAGAGATAGGTTTGGGTTCTCAACCTTTCAAGTCCACAACCTATTTTAGGTAACAATATTTTTTGATGCCCCAAACAGCACTGCAAACACACAACTCTGTCACAGTATTTATTCCATATCCTTATCATGTGTATTAAGAGGGCTGGGCTTGTGTGTTTGACATTACATACTATTATAAAGCACATATAAGTGTTAATGAGCGCAGGCTACTTATGAGCTGCTGACAAAATAAGTGAAAGATGTAAATTTTGGTCTAATTTTGGTTTTCACAAAAATGAGTTCATTAAGCACTTCTAAAACATCAAAAATCATTTGTAAGTTTTCTGAGAGGTGAACCTTCCTAAATCATTCCTTTGTTTCAATAGTCAATTAAAAAAATAGCAATTTTTTCTGCTCTCTTCTTGACGACAGGTGTAGGTCATTAATTTTTTTTGTCCGATTACAACAAATCATACATCATTTAAGGTATAAAGTTTTTTTTAATGGAGAATGTGAAAATTACAAAAACATATTTTCAAATATTTGCTTATTGTGACTCATTTTGCCAGCATGGAGCACATATCTTATATGAGTGCTAAATTCTGCCCTACAAATTCATGTTAGCAACTGGTGTCTGCAGTTTTTGAGTTCATTCAAAATTCATTCAGGGATACACAGGAGTGGATATATTGATTACGCCATTGTGTCTAGGTCATATTGTTGCCTACTTTTGGGTCATAGTTTAAGCACATAGTTTAAGTTTTTTTTTTTTTAAAGCTGCACCATAAGATACAGCTCATAGAAATTCCCTGTGGCCACATGTTTATCTCTGACCCCACCATACTGTATATAGTCTGTAGTGACATTGAAATGCTTTCCTTTTTTTCATATATAAAATAACATTTTCATATGTTTTCTCTTTGTTTCTCCTCTCTGTCATGCTTTTATCTGGTCAGGTGGTCCGTGTATCCTCTCAGACCAATCAAGGTGTGTCTGAGCTGTGGGAGACCGTACTACAGTTTCGGGATGCAATGCTGAGTAGTGGTGAGCTCCATGTCCGGAGAGAGACTCAGCAGAAAGTGTGGCTGTGGGATCTGATCCAGGAGAACGCCGTACGCCACTTCCAGCAGCACCCAGCGGTGTGTGCTGAGCTCCCAGAGCTGGAACGAAGGGTCACATGTGGAGATATTTCACCTGGGCTTGCTGCTGATCTCCTCCTTAAAGCCTTCACAACCACACAGTGATAGAAGGCCATTCGGAAGGAGACTGTGATCTAGTGTTTAAATATTAGAAAGATTGAGTATTCTCAATCTTTGCTTCTTATTGTGTTGCACTTGGTTTTAAAGGATTTTAATTGGTGAATGTTGATTTGATTACTTGAATATGTAAAACAACTGTTGTTTGTTGTTGCTGCATTATCTTTCGACGTGAGTGAAACTGTATTAAAAGAAATGGGAAACAAACTAATTAAAATTATATTTCTTGTGATCTTCATAAAATGCAGTTACACACTATTTTATAAAGCAACTGCTTATACATGCATGTATTTCTGTAATTTGATATTTAATTATCAAGCCCTTAAGAAATTAAGAAAGATTTACCTTAAATGAATTTTAGCTTTCCTATATTGTCCTATGTAATTATAAGTTCTTTAAACAGTACACAGTTGCTACGTAAACAACTAAAATGATATTTTCCCCAAGTGAATTCATGATCTTACTGATATTGTCAGTGTTGATGTTCTCTCAGGCTGACACTAGGTGGACCTACAGGTCTGAGGAGATCTTTGTTCATTATGTAAATAGGCACCGTTCTGCATGGCGTAGCTGTTTCTCAGCCTGCAATAGCGTGTCACTAACCTTCCCCATATGCACTGGCAGGGTGCTGACTGAGATTCCAGCCCTTTCGATTCTTGTCCTGATGTTCTACCACAACTGAGACAAACTCTTTGGGAATGTGCCATGTTGTACTAACCTAGCCTTTTTCTGGTTCAGTAAATCACATTTAATGACCTAATCTTATCATTAAGTGTCCTGTAAGCTGTGCATGTTTTCAGACAGACATGTTTTGCCTCTTGTGCACAAGCTTTCTAGTCATTATGGCTTGTGCTTCTGTCTTCTGACTCAGACTGGAATGCCTTTTGAATACTGATGAACTTCCAAGACCTAAGGGCCGCCCTTTCCATCAATCACGCATAGTAGCTTTTGGCCTTCCTCTGTAAGCAGAGATGCATTGGATCTGAGGGTCTGGACTGTACCCGCAGAGTCCAAAACTGCGGTTTGTCTGGAGAAAACATTCCTCAGTCCATGATCTCATATTAAACCCTTGTAGCCTAAACAGTGCTTCACATACACGTGTTTAACATTTAGAGGGATTTGGTTTTATGTAAGCACAGGACCCAAGGTCTCTTAGAAGGGTTTTGGTGTTCGGAAAGTCTCTCGCAAAGGCGGTTTTCCCTGCCTGGCTTGCGGCAACATCTCAATCATGCAATCCCATTTTGTCTGGAATCACAGTTAGGCATGCATGTTACCATTTATTAAGAAAAGTGACTTAACAGAATTGACTGGTTTGTTCTTGTGCTTGGGCACCATTTAAAAGAAAAATAACCTTAGCCTTCCTAAAATGCAATTGTTTTTTGTGGTCTCTCCATGCGGCAATCCTGCTATTTGCCTTTTATACATCTACTGCATGCTCGCATGTCTGTGACAGCTCTGTTGGCTGCCCCACGGGTCTCTCTGGTGACCGATGAGTGTGTACGGTATTTCATTCAGAGCTGTAAGCTTGGTTTCAGGGTTGGACTTCTACAAAACAATCCTCTGAGTGACAACCTAATGGGAATATATTGGAAGTGTGGGAGGGAGTAATATAAACTCCTGTCGGCACACTCAGACTAGAGCAGCAGTCTTTTCAGCTGCACCTGAAGTGATTTCAGCCCTGTCACGATAAGCCTTTTGTAATCCCTGTGGCCACATCTGCAAATTACAGTATTATTCTTTAAAGCATTCTGTTCTGTGACAGAATAAATGTTGTATTTACAGTTTACCTTTATGCAAAGACGGCATGTCTGTAGGGGTAAGCATAGTTTTTAAGCTCTATTGAATGCAAAAGGTAACATATTACAGATGCTGTTTTGGGTATGTAGGTCAGGTTTTGCCTCAGCAGGAACACTAAGGAAAATGACTAAAGCATATGAAATGTCATCATGCCACTGTAAAAACGGTTTCAGTGAAAGTTAGGTTTAGGGGTAGGGTTACACTATGAGTTAAAATATATAATCCGGATAAAAAATATAATTAGCTCAAAAAAATGTCAATGTGCATTCATTACCATAAAAAACAATCGCTTGTGTGTGATCTTACAGTCCACCAATAGGCCGCCACTCAGAAGTTATCCCAAAAATCAGAGCTCAAGAAAATAATTGGACTTAACAAATGGGAGTTTCTTGATTGATAGAGATGAAATTCTTTGAATAACTGCTTGGTAGTAAGCAGGCTGCCACCAGTGTTCACTTAATGAACTCCATCTGGTCTGTGTCCCAATGTGTTGCCTCCAATATGCAGATGTCAAAATGACCCTCTTCAGATACAAGCATATTTCCTGGCAGTGCTGGGTTGCTTTTTTCTACTTACCCGTAAGCAGTAATTTAGCATGGCTTGTGTTCTTAATAGGAATGGCACGTCTTGAGATGGCAGACAAACTGTCCTCAGGTCTTTAAACTCAATCCTTTTTAATCTCGGGTCTAATTGCTCACTTTGCCAGCCAAAGTGAATTCAGCTGCTGGCTGTCTGTGAGATCATCAAACCTCTGGGACATCTGGTTAATAACATATAAGATTTACAGAAATTTAACATGTAAACAAAGGACAAAAATGGGGCTGCTTGCCTGCCAAAGAGGCCAGGGCTTTTCAGACATAAGACAACAGGAACTCCTCCACAATGCTTAATGCTTATATTAAACAAAGGGAAGCAAAAAGGAACATTTTTTCTTCACTGTATTTGCTTACCAATCCTATTTATAAACTACTGCCCTCATACACTGTACTGTACATATAAACCTAAAGGTTTCTTTAGACTGTACAAGGTATTGTGACTGCTAGAGGAAGCAATTCTTAGTATTTGCTATAGGGGTCAGACTGGCATCCGTTTACTACAATGATATACTTTTCACGAGAGACTGAACAACAGAAATTATTGAATTTTACCGCCCCCTTCTTTTAAGTGGTCCTTGCTAAGACAAGCAGAACTATTAGGCTGCCATGGCTCATGTTCATGTGTAATTCATCCCCCACGTTTATGTTATGGACATGAACAATAGGCTAACTAATCTTACAGTTTATTGAGGAAAGGTGTGCAATTGCTTTTCTAAGTGGTAAGATTTAAGATTTGCACCTAGCAAATGATAAATCCTGCAGTCCTACATTGAGAGAGAGAGCCAAGCCATATCTAGATAACAATATCATAGTCTTTGCGGCTTTTCTGACTTGGGTCAAACTACTTAATACCCACATACCAACTTCCTGGCCAAAAAAAATCTTAAAATTAAGACAAAACAATACATTTTTAATGATGTGCAAATTTGTGTTTTTATGAATTTATTTTTTAAGTGTGTGTGTGTGTCTTGTTTGTTGCTATAAGTGCTATTTGACCACTGCCCTCAAACTAAACGAAGACAAAGTGAACAGTTAATAAAACAGTTTCTGAAAAATTTCTCTAGAGCATTAGTTGATTCATTCACAAAGGACTTCTATTGCATCCCATGATATGCAAAAAGAAAAAAAATAATTAAACAATCCTTAATAAAATATTTAGGAATATCAATATAGTAACTGCATTGTATCAATAAAAAGATGCTGTTCATGTTTTTGCTTTAATTTAAAGTGGAGGAATCATTTGCACCTGGCAGTAGATTAATTATCAACACAGCCAGTAACACAGCAAGTCTTTCCGGTTCCACTATGCGCATCCTTATAATGACCATTAAGAGAAGCAACTTTTCCACATGGCGTTTGTTTCCTTTGGTTTGATTTACAAACCATTTTAAATTCTACTCTTTACTGTGAGTGCGCTGAATAATTTGGTTTCAAATGCATGTAGTATGTTTCCTTCCACAGATCTCTTCAGATTAAAAACATTACTTCTTTCTCCGGTAGGGTAGATGCAAGCGACCCTACTGTATGTACAGCCATGGCGAAGACAAGACACCTGTTGTGATGACAGATTTGGAATACAACTCTTGTTCCAATTTCTCTACTTACGTGCTGTTTGGCAGCTCAGTAGACTGTAAATTTAAATCAACTGACAAAGTAGTTGTTCAACATGACCTCAAAAATAATGGATCAGAAAAAAGTCCTCTCATTCAGACAACTCTGATGATGAGGGGACCTTGGTCATTGAAATCTCGCCTTGCTAAACGTAGGCCTAAACTGAAAACAAGACAACAGTCATTGAACCACTACATCCATCCATAGGGAATTGTGTAATTGAAAATGCTCTTGTTGTAAATGACCGGACAAAATCCATGCAGCAGTTGTCTTTTTAGGAGAATGGTCTCTGAGTCGTGAAAATATGTGTAGTGTGGAGGTCAAGGAGAAAGAGAGAACTTTAACAAAACATATGGAAATTGCCCAGGAACAAGTCCTCTGAGGGGGAACTTGTCATTGATGTATCACCTTTACAAAATGAGCAAAAAGCTTTCAAAACAATGTGGAACTGTAACCAAAGAACTACTTGATTCACCCAAATTGTGCTCCATCATTAATGCCCCTGCTGAGGATGGTGAAGAGGCCAAGGAAGGACTCACAAATAGACAAGTAACAATTTTAAAGCACTCTGTAAAACAAACTACAGAAGAATCTGTGACTAAAGTAAATGCCTCTACAAAATGCAATAATCTCAATATGGAAACTTTTGTTATGCAAAAAGAAGAGAAAACAAAAATTTAGAGAATGTTCTGAATGAATCTTCACTAGACAGAGGTGAGTGTGAAAAATATAAAAAGTTCAAAAAATTAAAAACTGTATGCATATGCTTTCAGATATATTCTAACATGTTTTTTTATTTATCCTTATGTAATTATTTATTTTTTAGGAATAATTGCTAGAGAGCCCAGAAACTAGGATACAGTCCAATGTACCTCCTGGGCAGAAAAAGGGTGGAACTTTTGCAACCCGAAGTTTGAAGTAGTAAGTATTTTATCCTATTATTGCCCCTTTCACACATGCCGTCTTTACCAGTAAATTTACCAATAAGAAGTTGTAACATTACCAGTAAATTACCTGTAAGATGCTATGTGTGAATGCAGAACAGGATTACCAATATGATCACAGAACATGCTGATGTAAGAGTCTGCTTTGGGCCAATCATTACATTCATCACATAAGCAGCACAGCTGTTTAGAGCATATTATTGTGCCTCTTTGAGAGGAAGACCTTACGCTGGCTCAAGCATGCCAAAGGAGAGCAGCCATACTAACTGCAGCAGTGGATGGGTGCCAGTCCTAAGTAACAAGCACTGCTCCAAAAAGTCTATACACTCATTCAAGTGTATAGGTGTCATTCATTAAAGTACTGCGCAAAACTGTAAGCATTGTTTATGATCGCTTGGTTAGAATAGGGGAATTGCAGCTACATTACTTATTTTACCCATCCTTATTAAAGCCATCATTCCAGTTGGTGGTACTCTGCAGCTGGGGGCAAACCTGTACCTCAGTGTGCCTGATCGAAATTGTGGCATATCTTTGATGCTGATTTCAACCTATATGTCTATCCAACAACCCTCCCCACCTACACAACTTCCGCAAACTTCATATCCTCCACAACCACCCAACTACATACCAGCCAAGGTTAAATATACGCCCCTAGTCTAGCTGTCAGTGTGCTTCTACAAATGTGATCCATTTCATATAGGCTATTAATAATTTCAGATTGCTTTTACAGTTTTTACACTTGCTGAAATATGGATTTTGCGGTCTACGTTATGCTGTTATGCTAGAATGTGCTGGATGATTTTATATATTTAATTCATGGGAGTCAAATGAAAAGCAAAAAGTACGGCATGAGGTTGGAGCAAAAGTGTCTTATGATGTTTGTAAACATTATGTGAACAATTTTATAGAGCAGTTCCCAAAAACATCTGTGACAGTGCAAGATGTCTTTGAGGTCTTCATTTGAAAGAGCTAAAATGCATGTGCATTTTTTAATACCCTAATAATGTTTTATAATGTATTTGTACTGACTGCTCTAGGCTCTAGAAAAATCAACGTTTATGACCACAGCATCAATAAGCTTAAATATCTAAGCATAGTTATCAATGTTTTCAAGAGGATTACACACCAAAAGCCTCTTGCCTGCCAAAGGTAAGTAATGTATGTTTATGCATGTTGTTTTTGTTCATATAGCTGCAGCTACTGTACATTTGTTTACCACAGTGTACACTCATATTAGGTCACCCTCTATATATGTACTTACAGCTTCCAGTGAGAGAGTCAGCATGTATCTAGAGGCGATGTACCACTAAATACTCAAGCACTTCAGGGACCTGATAAGAGCTGGCTCCCATTTCAGGGTCAAACTAAAATATTAGTCATAGAGGTAAACAAATTCATTTCCTTTTAAGATTCAGCATATTAAAATGCACATATTGCATATTATGTTTTTGTGTAAATAATGTAAATTAGTATGTGTGTTTACACTAACAGGTAATTGTAAAGTATTCGGTTGTTATTTTAAATGAGGATGCAATTGTCTTGTTACATTCACTGATGCAGATGACTGGACACTTTATAATCAACTGAAAGAGCATGTTCTGTCCAAGGATATGCCGAGAGTAAACAACTACCCTCATAAACATCCGGATAAAGAAGACTGTGCCATCCAGTATGAAGATGTCAAAAAAGGAATAAGCAATTGTGAGTCCACTTAGTTCGCACCCAAAGAAGACAGCTTTACACTGTCTTTTATCGTTCCTTTAGCTTAACTGGCAGAGTATTGTGCTAGCAAAACCCAAGTCATGGGTTTGATTTCAAGAGAATGCGCATACTGATAAAATATAAATCTGAATGCACTGTAGTTAAAAGCATTGGCCAAATGTATAAATGTAACATTTCGGTTTACTTGTAAAACAGTTTAACAGGGACATTTTTAAAGTTAAAGTTGGTCAAGATTTAACTTCTTGTAAAGTCTTTAAGTTGTTTAATAACTCAAGCTTAACAGTAACAGCATCTCTAAATGTACATTTCTCTTTTGCTGCAGAATTGTGTTTGTTTATCCTGCACAATATGTTTTCTGCATGTGCTCTCTCATAGTACCAGGAGGTACTATAACAACATACAGTTGTTGTGAGAGTGCAGTCAGCTCACCTGGATGTCAAGTTTTTAATGTATTCAAGTTTTATACTCATGCTTGGGTTGAAGGGTCAAAACATACATATGATTTTGTTGCATATTCTGAGTCGTACATGTTTGCAGCTCCATTTCCACGATGCGGTAAGCCTTTAGGGCTTTGTGAGCAGTCTTCCTCAATTCCCAGTGGGGAAAACATGTCCAGGAGTCTTTGCTGTTGACACAGAAACAGTAAGATTTTATTTTTACATTTGCATTGTCTTTCTGGTAAATGCATAGGAAATAATACTGAAATCATACTTGATTGAAAAGCTACTTAAATGTTTGATATATTTTATAAACTGAAAACAATTGATCTGTTTTTCTGGTGCTACAGCAGTTTGCAAGTCATCTTGTTATTGACACCTGTCAACCCTATAAAAATGGTTTAAACACAAATGTTTATCAGATTCTCTGACATCAGCAAGTATGATGTAAAAGGTTCCAGCTCATTTTTGCATGGTGTTCAAGCAGTCCTTTTGAGCTTTATTAATGCAGACACATTTCTGATTGGCCATGGCTTGGAGGATGATTTAGCTGCACTTAAAGTGAGCTGTAAAGGGTTGTACTTAAATTCTTTGTGATTTTATGGCTTGAATTACAGTGTATTACTATATGAACTTTGCATTGGCTATAATCCAGATGTTAGTGGTTTTGATGAGATTGTCTTATGAATATTTCCTGTAGCTCAGTGGTTAGAGCATGGCGTTAACAATGCCAAGGTCATAGGTTTGATCCCAGAGATTGTATATATTTAGAATGAATTTACAGTATAATGCAATTTAAGTCGCTTTGGATAGCGTCTGCCAAATGCATAAATGTAAATTAATATTAGAGTTAGTTTAGCTACAAATGAACATTTAATTGTTAATTACTTGCCTCTATGTCATTCCAAATCCACATGACTATCTTTCATCTATGGAACAGGAAACATTGTTTATTGTTGACACTGATATTTTTACAAACAATGAAAGTAAACTGTGAATTTCTTCAAAGGTCAAGCAGGTTTGGAACAACATGACAGTTTTTGTTTCTAAATGTTTATATAATTTTATTGAACCAAGTGGTTGTTCTACCATCTTTAGACTATTCACAGCTCTGTGGCTGACACCTCTGTGGTGTTTCCCATTGGCAGGGTCTGCCACGTAGGTTTACAATGTGTCCTGGCCTATTATACACATTTTTGTTAACAATGACTGTGACCAAATTTCATTAAATCAACAGTGCTATAAAATTATAAAACAGTGCTATAAAAACAGTACTTTTCACAATCCATATCTCAAAGTTGCTTTACAGATAATGAAAGTTGCACATTGCTTTGGTAATGTTGTCTTAAGGGAATACACTGATTAAAGGAATGATAGTATATTCTACACATGTAGTTGTGTTCCACAGAACAGATAAAATAATTGTTTTGGTTTTAATTCCATTCTACTCAATTTGTCAGCTTGTACTATATTCTATTACAGCTTTAGTGGGCTAGTAACCACATTTTTAATGCCAATAAGTAATTTTTCTTTAAATCAGGAAGACTTTCCAACTTCATTATCTCAGTTATTACAATGCCTCTAATTCCATTTGACGAGTCTGAACTCTACAAAAAAAAAACAAATTGGGGATGAGGCTGTTGCTCTGAATTGACTTTTAAAATGGCTCCTGGTGGAGTTCTACGTACTGCTTGATTCTCTTCTCTCTCTTGACAGGTGTTTGAAGGCCACAGCTGCAGTGAAAAGGCAGTGTGAGGGCTGGTGAAACAGTGGGCTGACATGCCCAGGAACAGTGCCAGGGCGCTGCTGGTGCTGCCTGTTTGGGCTCCACTGTACAAGCTGTGTGTGTGTGTGGCCCAACTGGCTGCTGGGAATGCCTGAGCGACAGGCCCGGACTTCTGTACCAGCAGCCAGATGAACACAGTGCTCTTGGCGCACAGAGAAAGGAACCAGATGCCCCACCATTCCAGCTGGTAATGCAGGAAAATCTGTTTACGTGGAGATTGATTCGTTTAAAGAATATTTCGAGACATATCATGTAATATTGGCGTAATATAATTTATAATTCAATCATTTTCTATAATTCCAGCCAAATACTTACAATCAAAAATGCAGTAGTCCAATTGTATTTCAAAAATGTTGTTTACAGAGTAGCTTACGGGGTCATTGTAGACATTAATATATATTTTTTCCTTTAATTTGCTTGACCAAGTCTTCCTTCAAAGCAGAATTGATGACTTTGTAACCAGTATTTTAATTGTAAAATAAATGTTGTGATAGAATATTAATTGATTGAGGACAACAATTGGGCTAACTGAATGGCTCAGTGGAAAAAAAATCATTCAATTTTAAATTGTGGCATTCCTTGAAAACTTACCAAAGGTTAATTACCTTGACCTTTTAATCAATGAAATCAACCCAAAAGGAAATCCAACATGGTAGCCTTGGTGTTACATTTTAATTCATACTGTAAGACACAGGTCACAGACGTGTCAAGATAAATCGAATGACTTATGTTTCTGGCAGCATGATCCAGAACTTTGTATTGAAAAACATTTTAAACAAAACATGTACAGAATCCTTGACCGTTAACTTCCAGCACAAAGTATCGTAAAATAAGGCAAAATCATTTTATTTCAATGCTCAGACCACTTGCCCCCAAACCAGACAATGAGACATTGGACATTTCAGATTTCTTTTATGATCTCAGCCTAACACCGAGCTGCTAGCTTGTGGATTGTTGAGTGCATAGAAGATAAACCAGTGTCACACAAGTTAATTGCATTACTTAAAACTGTTGGTCTGGCATTATCAGCTATATGGCCAAATCCATGATGGATATGGTCTTCAGGCATCATTCCAGCAGGGAGGATTTTCTGGTTTTCACTTCTGTAGAAGCATGTATTCTAACTGTTATCTTTCTTTAACTGTTATCATTTTAATGTGCAATGTGAGTTGAAAACTGTTCCATATTAATTTTCATTTAATGCATGCTTTATTTTGTAAATTTCTTGATATTAGGGCGAGATCAGCTTTTCAGAGCAGTTCTTGAACAGTGTCTTATGTATTTTTCCTCCTTTAATTCCCCTTTAATAGAGCAGTGAGATCAGCCAGGAATATGGAGTGAGGGGACAAACAGAATCAGGACATACTAGGACATAACATCCCAGATTCGAACCTGCATCCCATTTGCACTACCCACTGTGCCATAACTCTCAGTATCATTTTTTTAAAGATATGGCGCACATACTTTCACAAACCCTTAGGGTTATAGTTACCATATAGTTAAATGCTAAGCAGCTGCCATGGTAACCAACAATCTGAACATTAGTTTCATTCAGAGAGAAAACATTCCAATCAACACACTTTACACTGTCAGATAGCTAAAGTTTAATTGTGTTCCAGTGACCAGACACTAACCTTATGTAGACCACCCTTGTCTGAGGACGCCAGCTTTCCAAAGACCCATGTGTAATCCCTCCCTCTTCTTAGTGAGAGTCCCTATTGCGCCTCCAGATTGTCAGGCTTCCCACTGAGCTCTTGTGTGTCTCTAGTCTTATCTAATGAGTAGGATCATACTTTGGGTGCTCTCTGTGGTCATTAATAGAGGGGAAACAAGTAATAACTGTAATAACTGTACACATGATTTGTAAACCAAATGAATGTATTAAATATTGACCCTCTGAAATGCACATGCTATCTTTTTATATGTGTATATTATCTTGCATGAATCTTGCACAAAGTCAAGGTAAACAAATCCAGAGCTACTGTAGGCATATTGTTTTCCTCTTTGACCAGCCCTGCCTCAACAAAGTGATATCATGTCTTTCCACACCCTCTGTTTTTACTGTTTTGCACAGGAATTAGTCTTCACTTCGCTTGCTGCAGGCTCCCTAATGCCCTGAGATCCAGTCATCTGACAGGGGTGAAGAGAGGGAGCCTGGGAAATACTGGTGCTGAAACAACTTGGAAAGAGAATGAGATGGGGAGACAGAATAAAGAAGAGGAAGAGAGAGAGGGAGTCAGGCAGTGGAACAGCGACAGGAAAGAAAGAGAGGCAGTTGAAGGGAAGGTGGGGGGGAAGGGGGGTCTTCCTGTAGACAGGCATTCCTCTAAGCTGCTTTTCCTCTGGAGGCAGGGTTCTATGAGGTCACAGTGGCATTACACTTTTGGCAAACAGGTGGAAGCTCCTCTCACTCTGACTTTTGCAGCATCCAAAGACTGTGACTCCCTCGTGACTCGATCCCAGCTGTAATAAAGCCAAGGCCGTCTTGAACCTACAAACAAAAAAGCCAACAGCCTATCGATTGCCTGCCGCCAACTTTAACACGCCTGTGTCTAAAGGTTACCTCAGCATAGACAGTCTCTGAGCGAAGCAGAGTTAAAAATAAAAAAAAACCTTTTCTGTTTCAAACTCCATCTGTGGTTTGAACAGTATGTTCAAAAAATATTCATCCTTGACCCTATTATACAGTTATTCAAGAGGATTATACAATCGTTAAACTCTTAAAAAGTTAAACTCTAGTTAAAGCTTCAATTTTATCAGATGCTTCTGTTTTATCCTGCTCGCTCATTGGCAGACACAGATACAGCGCTAAAAGTCAAAAATTGCTGTATTTGAGTGTCTATATGACTAAATTAGCCAGTCTCTGGCAGAGAGATACAGTGGGTGACCTCATCACCCTGGAGATCCACTTAATCAACTTTCCCTTTCCAGCAGAGGTCAAGCTGAGCAGAGGCTCTCGCTGCCCTGCCTCCAGCCCTGCTTTGATGTTAATTAAGATGCGACAGAACATAGAGAGGATTCATTAAAGCCAGAGCCAATCTAGCGGCACAAGCTTCAGCATGGCGACTGTCTTCACGCAGACCTAAACCACCTCAAAGGTGACATCATCCAGATGCAAAACCTGGATGCATCAAACCTTGACTTGTCGTTCATCTCTATGCCATGACCTGAAGTTCAGTAGTGCTCAATATTGATAAGTTTAGATGTTAAATATTAACTGCAGGGTGTTTTGCACTCAAGGAAACTTGACAAGACACAAGGACAGTAGCAAATCACTCTACATAAGAGAAACACATTCAAGGTCATAGTTCTTAGACCTTCATATGTAAGTGAATCTTTAAATAGGGGAAGATTCTTAGATAATTTTAAAGAAAAAAATGTTCATCACTCTAGATTTTAATGGTTTTAACCTTTTTTATATTGGGACTCTTTAATTGTGTTAAATGTTAAATACAGCTTCATTATGTAGTGCTTGTCTCCTACTTAAAATTTTTAAAAATTCCTCTGTAATAAATTTATATAAAGTGTAAAATTGGTTACGCTGTTTTAATAGTTCATTTATTAAACTATTAATACTTCACACTTCACAATGAACTATTAATAGTTCACATGTTCTATTAATTATAAGTAACTTTGCAACTAAATGTCAACTAACTCTCATTAGAGTATTAGTAGACTGTAATGTTAAGGTTATTGGTTAGTTTATGTTGACGTGTATTTGCAAAGTTACCTATAGTCAGTAGAATGTCTTATGGGGGCCATCAGAATGTTCAAGTAGACAGTCTACTAATCCTCTAATAACTGGTAATTGACAAGTGGTTGCAAAGTTACTGTATAGTAAACTGTGTTAGTAGAATGTCTAAAGTGGACCATCAAAATAGTGTTACCTAAAAATTACTGATTTTATTTAGTATTTGTTTAATACCAAATCATTCCAAACAAATGTTTTTGACAGCAGAGTGACAGTAATCTAATAGATTTTAAAAAATTCTAATAGATTTAAAAAAAAAATTATTAGAATAAATCTAATATAATATTCCAATATAAAACATAGTTTTTCTATTTTAAATACTCAAAAGTACTCCAATTAAAGAATCAATCATTTAGTTTTTAAAATTTCCGCTATTCATTTGTCAAAATGAACCCAAAACCTTAACTGAACCGCATGGGAGAGTGACTCCCAAATAATTAATCAAATTTCATACTGTGTATGTAGGGGAGAAAATCTACACAGACTGCCTGCACCCACTGACATTATAGAGCCTGAGAGGGAAAGATCCGTCCAAGGTGCTCCATAGCTCCAGGGCTAACAGTGATGAATGGAGCCCTTAATGTCGGCAAACACTTTATCTCTGCTTCATCTGTTTTTATTAGTCAGGACCAACCTTTGGCTTGGACAGAGCGCTCCAGCACTCATGGGATCGCTGAAGGCAAAGTTAAGATGCAGAAGAGCTTATCTTTTTTAGGCAAATTTTCTCATTTGAATGCCAAAAGTAAAGTTGGACTCATGATCTTGCTGTAATCATGAAATCCGTAAGGTTTGGGACCAAAAACGTGATGTCTGGATGCCAAGTTTCAACACTATATTTGTGGTACATCGTAAAGTCACTGGAGTTTGTCTGCAAGACATGACAAGTTTATTTTAACTTTGTTGATTGAAGGGTTGAGGTAATGGGGACTGGTAAGGGGTTAAATATTTTGCAAAAGCAAAGCTGAAGTTATAAGGATTCTTAAGCCAAGGCCAGTGGTGCTCACATTCTCGGCACACCATGGGAAATCCCATCTTATCTGATTGAGACATCTCACTGTTCTCATATATTCTTACCACTATAATAGCTGAGCATAGTTTAAACTGAAACAAATGCAGGTTACGAAAGACATCAAAGATATGGACAACAATATCTTGATAAAATGGACAACAAGACCATTAAGGTAATATGTGATGTAAGCTTTACTTTCAAATCCTGTTACATTTAGAACTGGTAATTTGAACAAAAACAAAATGTGAAACCAAGAAAACCAAAATACAAAATGAAATAAAAAGTACAAATAATCTAATTACCAGTTATTGTCACAAACAACCCTGTACAGCCTTAAGAATGAAGTAATAAAAAAGCTTTATACAGCACATAACAAGTTTACTGGGTGTCAAATAAGAAACAAACAAAATGATATTTGAGCCTTATTGAATTGTAGAGCACAGCAAGAGATAAAGCAAACAGATACTGTGCATAATAATACGCAAAGCTAAATGCAAATGAGTTGGTCTTTACTTTAACAGACCAAAAAAATGTAAGTGCTACAAACTAGAGATCAAGAGCAATTCCATGCATCTTTTGAAGTGCTAAAAAGGTAGTCAGTCGTGCGTGATACGCAATGATGCTAAAACAAAAATCACCGCTCCTTGCAGTTAGGCAAACAGAACGCCAAGGATTACGTATTTATAAATACTGGTACTGGAACACAGAGTGATCCCTGTTGCGCTCCTCGTGCCCACAAAACTGAGCCTAAAGGAGCAGCAGTCATGTTTTTTTAACGTGATGATGAGACATGGTGTTCCATGGCAGACAGACAAAAGGATGTTGCCCAGTGGACATTCCATTTGTATTCATTCTATTGAAATGGATCCTGAGAATCAGTTTCACTTAATCCCAGGCTTTTGGGCCACACTTGTGCCACCAAGTGGCACTACAGCATAAAAGATAATGGGTTGAGCAGGAGCTTTATTAACAAGCCAAGAAGCTCCACTGAAAATGCAACATACCACTAGACCGCATGCTGGGCATTTACGTGAAGGAAATGAAACAATATGGTAAGAGCAACAAAAAAGCATAAAACAAGAGTATTGTGTACAGCAAAGAAACTCATTATCTTTTAATGGCGCTACTTCTAGCCTGCATTTCATTTATAAACTGGCCTTAAAAACAGATGTTGTCATTCAAATCCTCTTACTGGGTAGGTTACGGAAGAACAAACTTCATTTCTTTTTAGGATTGTTTTTTTTCTCTTTGCAGTCCAAGGTTAACCTATAGAAGTAATGCTCAACTTTTCTTTTGAAAAGTCTAAGATTAGTTTAACAGGCAAGTTTTGAGGATTCTTGTTTGAATGAGGCTGGAGAAGCTTATCTGTGATGAACGCTGTTATTAAAATGAATGAATAGTTCCTGTACTGTTGAACAGAGGTGAGAAACCATAGTTTATTTAAACGTTATAATAGTTTAATTGTAATAGTTTAATTTATTGTTAACAAATAAAGTCTTTGCATGTTGTTCATGTCAATAGTCATAGACTGGTATGTTGGCTGATATTTGAACATTTTTTAAATAGGCCATCAGCTGATTGGTGCTTGGCAACTAGTTTAGTCCAAACACATGCTAAGTTACTCTTCTTGCATCTAACAATATTTCCTAAATTTTAAATTCTTGGAACATATCAGTCTAGCCAGTAATTAAGCAAAAGTGCTAAACAAATTAAAATCAGTCTGCTTATATACTTTTGGACTGGAATTAAACTGAGCTTGCCCACATTATGGACAATAAAGCCTACAAATTAGTTTAATATCCTTGTGTTATGGTAATTAGTTTAAAAAGTGCAACTTTTACAGCACTGTGCAAAATTGCTGTTAAAAATTTAGCCTGGACATTTGGTGTCCAGGAAGGATTTTAACCTTAGCTTGTATGGATTACGTCATACTATCCATCTTAATAGGGCAGTCGACCACTGCTGTTTGGCAAATACCTACAGGAAGAGGCTTTGAATTTGTTTTTTGACACTAATAAGCCAAGCACAAAATAAAAACTCAACATCAGGCTGTCTCATGAGGTGGTAGAACTAATTGGCATCAAGAACATTTTCCATTGGGTCTAAGTGCTTTTGTTTAAAACATTTCAAAATATTAAGTGCAATTAAAACATAAAGGAACATAGAAGAGGGGAACATAGAATTATGATACCATGTATGCCCGCTTATGGAAAGCCATGCTTCCGCAGTTCCTGCTCTTATAATGGCTGCCTCCACATTGCACTTGAGAGCCATTTTCCAATGGGGTTCTCATAATAGCTTGTTAGTACAGGATATATATTTTATATATATTTGTATTTTACATTTCAAAGGCTCTTTCAAAATAAAAACAATAAAAAGAAAATACCAGAAGAACTAAATTTTTAAGACACAGAAGGCCACCGAGATACTGTTGTTTTTCCACGTTTTCATTTACCACAGGCCAGCTACCTCTGTATCACTTTAACATTACCAACAAAAAGTACATTCATTCAAGTCATTTTGGAACAGTTTTTTTTACACACAAAATTACAAAAAGCTCCAAAAAGCACCATTGAATCGGCCTTTGTGACAGGTTTTTGGGGAAAAACCCACTTACACCGTCACCTCATACATCTTGTTAAACGTACAGGCACGCATTACATACGATAGTTATGCACAGGGCCCTTGACTGGTCACTCGCCTTATCTCATGCCTATGGGAGATGGTCAGCCCACCTCGGTCAGCTATGGCACAATCTGTAGCGGCCAATAGTGTGATGAGAAAAGTAAAGAGATCAAGGCTGCATAATGGGCTGACGACCACTATGTAAGTGGTAATGATTGCTTTTGCCATTAGCGTGCCCCAAATGGCTTGTATTAATAAATGCCATCAGCTGTGCCCCCTAGGTTTTGTAAAGGGCCGTATGCTTGTTGTTGAGGCAAGATCGATGTTCTGCCAATGGTCTCACCATTTAGCAAAACCAGTCAATGCCAACAGGCATGAGGGAGGAGAGAAAACAGAGACTACAAAACTATGTACAGTTTGATAAATTAACAAGTGCGTGGTCTGAGGCTTAGCTTTGGAAACGAGACTCAAAGGATAGCGATCCGTTTCATTGGTTTTGTCGTGCCATATATATCCCAATATATTTCATACTGAGCCGCTAAATAATGTCAAAAAACAATTGCAACACATAGCGAACATGCTGCCTGATTCCTGGTAAAAGACAAAATGCACAAAAAAAAGCTTAATGCTTGCAAGCTTATATTTTCGTTGTTTCCTTTCTCCCATCACAACGAATACAAAATGTAAATAGTTAAAGCACTATTATTTAGATTCTGGGTCATTCACAATTTGCAAAAGAAAACAATCATTTTTTTATAAGACCTCTTAAAAAAGAGCAGTAATTGGTATTGATAAAACAGAAAACAAAAAAAGACCTGATAGAAATGCCTGGAGGATGTATAGCTTTTCCTCTGAAAAATGGATTTCACTATCATGTTTCTACTTTTTAGGGCAGCACTTCAGCCTGCCTATGGAACAGTTAGTGGCATTGGTGATTAATGACATGGGGAAAGGGAGGGTAACTGCTGAAGTCAAGGATGGTCAAACGGTCTTAGCTCTCTCTGTCAGTCCCAGGTATGCCAAGAAGGAGTGTTTGAGTGATGTGGGAGAGGGTGGGGACTGTGAAGATGGGTTGGACCAGAACCTGGAGAAGGGTGGTGAGGAGTTTGGTGTAGAGGGGTTGTGGAATGTGAAGCGTCGTGCTGTGAAGAGCGTCGTGAGGGGGATGAGATGAGCTAGGTCACAGTTCCTGTACTGTTCGAAGTAGCGAGCCGCCATTGTGGAGAACATGCCGTTGGCTGAGAGGTAGCGTTGGCTTGGTGTGCCATCTTGCTGCTTGCTGGTGATGGAGAGGGCGACAGACTGCAAGGCTTGAGAGGCAGACAAGCTCATCAGCGGGCTGGTGGTCCTGCTGTCCCCACTCTCACAGCTGCTCCCACCCCTCTCCAAAAGGCCCAAGCGCGGCATACCTGGCCGGGCCTCACATTCCTCTGTGTTTACCTCTCCGCCCTGGTGCTTTTTAACGTGGCGGCTGTAGACGAACGGGTGGGTGGTGGTGAACGGGCACTGGGTGCAACCGAAGGTCTGTCGTGGCGCATGCTTGAGCCGCTTGTGGAGGTTCAGATTGTCCTTGCGTTTGCAGCTGTAGCTGCAGCGGTCGCAGTGAAAAGGCCGCTCGCCGGTGTGCACGCGCACGTGCTCGATGAGCTTGTTGGCTGTTTTGGAGAGGTAGCCGCACTGCTCACACTTGTAGTGGTTGCCCAGGCGATGAGCCCGCGTGTGCCTTTCCAGCTCTGCCTGACTGGCCCACACGGCCTGGCAGATACGGCAGCGATACTCCATCTTGTAGTGCGTCTTCAGGTGGCCCTCCATAGCGGTTGGCCTGTTGGTGGAGTAGATGCAAAGAGGGCACCTGGTCAAAGAGACAGGAGAAGCAGGGTGTAGGGTACAGAGACCGGAGACATTTAATAATGCATCTCCTGACAACAAAAAACACTCTGTTCTCTTTTCTTTTTTTAAATGAACACACAGAATGGACATAGGGAAGGATGATAGATGCATTTAGTGTGTCTTACCCTCTGTTGTGTCTAAAAGCTACAGTCTGTGTGTGTGTGTGTGTGTGCTCTGATACACGTGAAAGGCTGTATGACAATGTGTGAGTGTGTGTTCATGGTTTCACTGTGGTTTCGTACAGGTTGGAATGGGAATCAGATGAAGGTAAATGAGTAAATGAGTGGCACTTACATTTAAATAGCACCTTTCATCTGCTCAGGGCCCCAAAGCGCTTCACAAACCCTGCAGAACAGAATGACCTCAGAAAGCACACTGTGAAGGGCGCCTCTCTACCTCACCACTGAACTAGAGCACTGTGATGCTCTCTCACCCTGACTAAAAAAGCAGCTGGGCAGCCATCATACAGCAAAGTTTTTCTCTCTTCAGTGTTTCATCTACTTACAATGAACTCAAAATGTATTTGGTCAGTACTGGGATTGTAGTTATTTTCAGAGTGTTCTTTGAATTTGTATTGTGCAACTCTGGATTTTGTCTGTTTTAAAAGCAAATTTTGATTTAATGTGTAATGTAATGCATTATTTTAAAGTAAAAGTTAACAAAAACAATGGTAAACAATCTGGCAGAAAAAATACCCCATAAGCAAAGTATAATTTCAGTAATGGAGTAAACCACTACAAGCTTAGATAAAAAATGTGTCTTTCAGACTTATGAAAGCAACCTCAATAAAATACAATTTTTTAATGGGATTTGCATCCATTTTTCTTGGTATATTTCTTGGTTATTCTATATATTTGCACTCCACATTCTTATCTTTGAACATAAATGTAATTATGTAAATAGTATAGAACTGACAGACCCCTCCAAAGACTATATAATAAAATAATGACATTTAAGTGCTTAGGTATTTATATACAAAAATATACAGTCAAGTACCAAACTATGACACCTTGTATTGACATTAGTTCAGCCTACTGGAATCCTGCTATGAGAGAAAGAGTCTGTGAGATAACATGCAGTGATTTGTAAGCAGTC
>JAZGTI010007892.1:2947-20948 GCA_036877585.1 Botia kubotai
TCTCTGTTTCTCTCTGTCTCTCTGTTTCTCTCTGTCTCTCTGTTTCTCTCTGTCTCTCTGTTTCTTTCTGTCTCTGTCTCTCTGTTTCTCTCTGTCTCTCTGTTTCTTTCTGTCTCTGTTTCTCTGTTTCTCTCTGTGTCTCTGTGTCTCTCTCTCTCTCTCTCTCTCTGTCTCTCTCTCTCTCTCTCTCTCTCTCTGTGTCTCTCTCTCTCTTCTGCAGGATCCAGTCATGCCATCTCAGGAACCGTTGGTAGATGATGACAGAAGTGGTGAGGAGGTGCAGCTGCCTCCTGAAGACTCAGAGGAGACAGACTCCAGTAGGTGTCATGGCCGCCGGTGATGTTGTCACAGCTGTATTTGTGTGTCTGTCAGAGGACACTGATGACAGTGGACGGATACTGTAATACAACAGTATTGTGAGTGACGTCACATTGACCCAGTTGAGACAGTAGTCAGTGTACTGCAGTCTCTGGCTCCCCCTGCTGGAAGCTGTTGACTTTACATGACACATTTACCTCAGTGAGGTTAGATTTGAAACAATAAATAGTGTCTTTTAAACCAGTTGTTTTAATGTTGATTTAATGTTGTTATTAAAGAATTGTTTGAGCATCCAGATGTAGAAACATTAGCTCAGCCAGTGACAGGAGTTAGGGTGAGACTGTCTGATTGTTCAGCCACAGTCTTGATCAGATTCGACCTTCTCAATCTGGTGTGTTTTGTTGGTATGACTTTTAATATTGAAAAGTATTGTTTGAAACAAATGAAAGGTAAAGTCTAACCTACTTTACCTATACTGTCTCTCTCTCTCTCTCTCTCTCTTTCAGTCTCATTCTTAGCACATAACCGGCAGGTGGAGAAGACTGAGGATGACACAGAGGTAAGAAACACGTGTCTCAAACGCACATTGTGTTTGTAATGGAAATGTGTTCATGATAACTCTCACTCATAATGTGGGTTGGGTTTTTGAAGTGTGTGTGACAGATGTGTGTTGGTGTGTGTCTGCAGGATCTGAAGACAGTGGTGGACGGTCTCGAGGGGATCCAGATCTCTCAGGGTTTCGGTCTGGGAGACTTTGACCTGATCCGGGTTATCGGGAGGGGCAGTTACGCTAAAGTGCTGCTGGTCAGACTGAAGAAGAACGAGCAGATTTATGCCATGAAGGTGGTGAAGAAAGAGCTGGTGCATGATGATGAGGTAACAGACCGTTGCCATGGTGATGATGATGATGCTTAAAGGCGGGGCTACTTCAGAGTTCATAGAATTATAGTTATACAGGAAACTGAACTGTAGAACTATACAGTATGCTGTATAGGTTCAGTATACTGTGCTGTATAGGTTCGGTATGCTGCATAGGTTCAGTATGCTGTATAGGTTCCTTGTGTTAGGAGTTTGATTTTGAATATCACCAGCAGATGTCGCTGTGGGATTGTTTACTACAGTAATTCTTCCCTCAGTCCTCATGTGCTTCGACAGCAGCGGTTTTCCACACGCTCATTCATAGTACAAATGAAAAAGTGAACAAACTGAACAAACACTGATATTTGTATTCCTGTATTCCTTTAATACAACGTAAGTCTTTGAATAGAGAAGCATTTGCTAAAAGCAAAAATATAACAGATAAATTATTTTATTGAAAAACTGCAAAAAAAAAAAAAATATATATATATATATATATATATATACACACAACAAGACAGATGAAGGGAAAAATCATATAAATCATATCAACATCTGTCTGTCTTCATGTGTCGACTGCTTTATTGTAATCCTCTTTCCTCTCGTCCAACAGCAGGAAATTAAATTGTGCTGATTTTAAAAAGCAGACGTGTGTTTGGGCTTTGCCATGTCCTCTCTTTATAAGTGGCTTACTGTCTGTTTTCATAAAGTCCCATTTAAAAACAGTCCGTTTATTATTTCCATTGAGTTGCTTTTAGATTGTTTTTTGCAAGATCTGGCAACCCGGTCTAGGTCAGGCTTTTCAATGGACCTCTAGTCTTTCAGCAGAGTTTCATTGTCATTTTCAGCAGCAGTTGTGTATCTGAACCTCTGTCAAGTTTTTGAGTTTCGTGTAAGTGTTGCCTAATGTTAAAGTGTTGAGAGGTGCTGTCATTTAATGACGGACTTTAATCAGCACAAACTAGCTGTCTCATCACAGACAGGAAAGTTCTCAATAAAGATGTTTCATAACATTGTTTTTTGTAAAGTAAAAGTGTAACATGTTTCTGACACATTTAAAAGAAGTGTCAGCTCTTATTGAAACTGGACCTAACATAAACTAATTAACTAAACAGTTCAGTTTGGATGCACTTTGATCTGAAGGCCTACTGTACATTTACTGTACATTTACTGTACATTTACTGTATGTGATCTCTACTGTGTGATACTTTCAGGAAGTTGAAATATAAGAGAGTTTTGTTTAACATGTTTGCTCGCTGCACGAGTCCTTCTCTTCATTTTGTCTTCATCACATTTATGTTGATACTGTTATTTTAAAATGTTATCATCAGTTATCATCAATTGTCAAACTGATTTTCCTCAGATGTGATCTTGTGATTTATTTACATGTCTGTTTCTCTCTTGTCTTCCCTTATGCACTGTACATATCTTTTAAAAGAAGAAGAGAAAGGTGCTTTTCCTATTTAAAATCTTTTCATACTGATTAAAAAGATGCCCCAGAGTGACAGCATGTATCATGCGTGTGTTTTTCTCTGAAAACACGTGCGGGGCTGATTTCTGTCTGCCCTGCAGTAGTTCCTCAGTAGAGAGAGACACATCAGTTCCTCTAGTTCCTAAAAACTGTCTGGTTTGCGACCATGTTCTTTTGCGCTTCTTTTGTAATCATAATTTATACCTCTCTCTCTCTCTCTCTCTCTCTCTCTTTCTGGTGTAGGACATTGACTGGGTCCAGACAGAGAAACATGTATTTGAACAAGCATCAACCAACCCGTTCTTAGTGGGACTTCACTCCTGTTTTCAAACAGAGAGTCGGTGAGACAAGAACTCGTTTCATTTTAATAACTCATCAACACTTTTAAAAAATAAAGGTTCTTTTAAAGGTTCTTCACAGTAATGCCATAGAAGAACCATTTTTGGTTCCCCGGAGAACCATTCAGTCAAAGGTTCATAAAAGAACGTTTTTTTTCTTACCTTTTTATAGTCTAAAGAATCTTTTTTGTGAATCAGAAAGGTTCTAGAGATGTTAAAGGTTCTTTATGGAAGCACACAGCCAAAAAAAGGTTCTTTTATAGCATTGTGAAGCACCGTTTTAATTAATAGTGAAGAATGAGAACTTTACCAAGATCACCTCGAATTTAGCTAACAGACAAATAAAAAAGAAGTGAAATCATGCAGAAAATGTCATTATTCTGTGATCAGCACGTATCTGACATCTGTAACAACCAACCAATCACAACTGTCTCTTCCTCTCTGTTCAGACTGTTTCTAGTGATCGAGTACGTGAATGGAGGAGATCTGATGTTCCACATGCAGAGACAGAGGAAACTTCCAGAGGAACATGCTCGGTACGTGATGCAATAATTCATATTTTATATGCAGTGGTACAGAGTCTCAAATACTTTCATTAAATAAATCCACAGAATGCCTCATTCAGTTTAACTGTGGGCACAAAACACGCCACTTAAAAACAACAATTGATTTTAAATTTCACCACTGGTGTTAAAACCAAACCCAGCTGTATTGCTCTGTATGATGATGAAGAATCCTGCTGCGGCAGCTGATCTGAGAACTGCTGTAATGCCTCTTTTACACATCTGATAACTGAGATCAAACATGAGTTAATTAGGTGAGTCAAGCACACCCCCGACTGCCCTATCAATGCGCCCTGCACACCACATTTATGCACATCAATGCGCTAATTACAGCTAATGAGCCTAAATAAATAATGAGTTTCACCTAAAAGTCCCATGAGCCTTTGCTGCGTGCCGGCACGAATCGAACATGCCAAAGTGCCGTGTCATGAAATTTGAACGTAAATATCCACATTTATTTTTTCTAGGTTAAAGAAATTTCCTTTTATATCTTTGTTTTTTAAAACTTACTACTTAAGTTAACTCAAACTTATACATGTGTTCAGATGTTCAAATAATTCACAGAAGTTCAGCCCACAATCAAAAGATTATGGAAAACTTTTAATCTTCATCTATATTTTCCAAAATCATTAAAGGCAGGGTAGGTGATTTTTTTACAGTAGCATTGTTTGGTATGCTGGTTGAAAAATCTCTTCACATCCTGATAGCAATCACAAATATATCTATATAAGTATATATCTTATATAATGATCATATAATGATCATATAATGTTCATCCAGTCATTACATTCAGTCCCACTTGCTTGTCAAACTCTGCATGTGTTCATGTGTTGGAGGAGGCGTGGCTTTGGAGAGCTCTCTGAGTGGAGGGCGGGATCTTATGCTTTCAAAGCTTAAAAGTTCCTGCCCTGCCTTTAACAAATTGAAAACAAATAAGTGTATTAGTGTGTGATGTGATGCATTTAAATACACGTTTTTATATCATAACGTTGTCAAATATTCGATTCGGATTTAATTCAGACTGAGTTTTTGCAGGTCACAAGTCTTACTGTTTCTGTTCTTCCTGCTTTTCGCAGATTTTATGCTGCTGAAATTTGCATTGCTCTTTATTTTCTGCATGAGAAGGGCATTATTTACCGTGACCTAAAACTGGACAATGTGCTGTTGGACCAGGACGGTCACATCAAGCTGACGGACTATGGCATGTGCAAGGTAGAACATGATCCAGCAGCACGACACAGATGTTTATAATGTCTGTCACCTGTCAGAATGAATCCAGACACAAACACAGCTGACACAAGACGACACTTTGTTTCAGGAGGGAATCAGACCCGGTGACACCACCAGCACTTTCTGTGGGACGCCCAACTACATCGCCCCAGAAATCCTGAGAGGAGAAGATTACGGTAGGTGAATGTAACTAACCCACACAAACAATCAACAACAATGAACAATAAAGGCAGTTATTGAGTAAGTACATGACCGATCAGTGATCAAAGGTTCTCTTTACCCTGATTCACAACTGTAGGTTTATAATAATGATTTATCATTTGAGCTGTTGGGTCAGATCACATCTGTAAACAGAAGGAAGATCCGGCTACTAAATTGCATGTGCTGGAATAGTGATGCGTTCGAATCACGTGCTTACAGCAGTTTAGAATTATTGGAATTTAAACTTGTCATGTTAAGATATTCACTCCGCAAGTCATTTGCGATATTTTGTTTTAAACAGAGATGGCAATTGAGCGTCGAACGTTATGATTTGAGCCTTAATGCTTAGATGTATTGAGTCGATTCTGAAAAATACCAATAACATTTTTAATGATTATTAATGATAATGAATTTCAGATACTTGAAATACTAAATTATTTTAATTTTGATTGTAATAAAGTTTAAATTGATTTTACAAACGTAATGCATTATGATATTAAATATTGTATATTGCATTATTTAGCAAACGATTACATTACATATATCACATTGCATGTTTTTGTAATATCTGTATTTGTGTTTATTTGTCTGTCAGGGTTCAGTGTGGACTGGTGGGCTCTGGGTGTGCTCATGTTTGAAATGATGGCGGGCCGGTCGCCCTTCGACATCATCACTGACAATCCTGATATGAACACTGAAGAGTATCTCTTCCAGGGTGAGATCACTGGAACATCACAAACCCTTCAAATCTGAACCCTTCAAATGCTGTCCGGATGCAATGTTAGGATGTCCTACATGCCTGTCAAAATACATATGTGTTCATGTGTTGGAGGAGGTGTGGCTTTGCAGAGCGCTCTAATGGGAGGGCGGGTTCAATCCTAAAGCTTTCAAAGCTAGCTGTTGCTAGCCTCTCTTTTGCCTACCATACCTTTAAAGAAACAGAATAAATATCTAAATTAACATGAACACACACTCCTGGAATCTTGGGCCGTTTGTGTCATTGCCTTATTAGACGTTCTCGAACCCGCTTTCCTCACTTCTCATCCGTCTCCATAGAGACAGAGACTCTGTGCTCATCAGTTTCTCTGTCTGTTCTGTAGCCCTCCAGCTGAGGGGTCAGCACGCCCCTGGATCACCGCCTCACATGCGCGCACACACGCGCACACACACACACACACACGCACACACACACACAACATGAATCTGGATCTCCATCTAACCAGAACTCAGTTGCCTCCATCACAGCCTCAGTCTGTCCATAAGCTGCTCCACCGCCCCGGTCCAGCCTCCCCCCTCCAACACTCTGCCACCCACCCAGAAACAGCACAGATGCTCGACCCACTGGCAAGCCAACACTTAGCCTCGCCTGGGCTTCCGTCCAACCGCGTCACAGCAGCAGGGCCGAGCCCCAGCAAATCCTAAATCCCTTTAGCTCTTCATTTGCAAAGAAAAACACAAGGGGACGTGACGTTCAGAGAGGAGAGATAAACGCTCGTCTGCGCTCTGCCTTTCTGAAGGGGATACAATAAGAAAGGGAGAGATTAAATTTAACAGGCTTTGTTTCTTTGATGCTGGCCAAAGTCTGAAAAAATCTGAAAATGAAGGGACTGAAAAGCAAATATAAGACATATTGAAAAGAGAAACATTTCCTCTCTGTTTTGTGGGATGTTTTAGATGTTATTTACAGAAATAACCAATGGGGGTAAAAGTCTTTGAATACTGAAGGGTTTATACAGGCAGCTGTGTGTGTGTGTGTGTGTGTGTGTAGCGTGACATGACTGCTGTACTCTGTGTGTGTGATTCGTGCTCTTTTGTCTTCATCTATTTTGTTTCTGGTTCAGTCATTTTGGAGAAGCCCATACGGATTCCAAGGTCGTTGTCTGTTAAAGCGGCGAGCGCGCTGAAAGGTTTCCTAAACAAGGTGAGAACGAGGTGAAATCACACGTACTGTACACACGCATTCACTGTAGAGTCAGATTGAGATGTTTGAGTTTTTAGATTAGTTGCATTAGGTAGGTAGTGTTTACAAATGTGAACTAGTTACCTCCCTAATTCTAATTTATGAGCTAATTACATTTACATTTATGCATTTGGCAGACGCTTTTATCCAAAGCGACTTACATTTCATTACACTATACATTGATTCTAAGTATGTCCAATCCCTGAGATCGAACCCATGACCTTGTCGTTGTTAACGCCATGCTCTAACCACTGAGCTACAGGAAAGCCTGTTAATTGTAACTTATGATAAACGATACACAAAATTGCACACAGAGGTTTGTCTCTGAATGATCAAAATGGGTCCCCTCTTATTAGGTGTGTGCTTCAGTGTGTGTGTGTGTGTACAGACGTGATTAGATCTGTGAATAATGAAGTGTGTTGTCAAGGGTAAACTGTGTTTATTGTTGCTGGGGTTCATGAAACTCAGTAAGAGTCTGTAATCAGTGTTATTAGTTTGTTTATCTGCTGTGTGATCTGACACCTGGATCATCTTCTAATGATTCCATGAGCACAAGAGTAACGAACAAGTTAATGAGGAGATAATGAGCAAGTAATGTATGTAAGTAATGCATGATGTTTAAGGTGGCTTCACAGAAGCTCGTCCTCTTGAAGTTCTTGTAATGTTCTCTGTGTTAGATCTGTTTTCTCATACAGTTCTTGTTAATGGGGCATATCTTCTTTTCAGGACCCAAAAGAGAGGTTGGGCTGTCAAGTTGAGACTGGATTCACAGATATCAAGTCTCATACGTTCTTCAGAAGTATAGACTGGGACCAGGTAAGCTTGTGTGGCTTTTTGTCTTTTTTAAATACAGGAGGGTTATTTTTATATTTTGTGTCTAAAAGTTTGGGTAACGGGTAACAATCTATTCAAAAGGTCCCACAAGAAACACAAGTTAAATGTGTACTGACAACATTGTGACTATTTTAAAACTGTTTCAGCTGACAGAAACAACAACAGAAAGACAGATAGAAGGAGTCACAAAATGAATAAATAGTTCCTGCTGGGGTCCAAATCAGATCCGGGACTAAAACAGACTTCAGCAGGGCCGGTTATAACAGTGTGAGGCACGTCAGAAACGAGAACTAGAACAGAAGATGTGTGGGAAGATTTTGTGTGTGTGTGTGTCTCTTTCTTTAGTTTAGTCCTCTCTACTTTGTTTTGTCTTGTTTTCTTTTATTAAAGACACTTTAGCATTTACACAGACTGAAATGTCCTTCACACAAGCGCTTGTCACCCTCTTTTCATCAGAAGAGTTTTTATGCAGCAAATAATGAACATTACTCATGACGGACCTTGAGGGACAATCTCTTCATGCTGTTTGTTGTTTTTGAAGCAGTTCTCTTGTTTTTATCCCCTACGAGTTCTAACACTGTTCTCCCAGTTTAATCAATAGAAGGTAATGGCTCCTGATCAGCTGTATTGATCTGGTGATGTTTCTTCTGCAGTTGGAACAGAAGCTGGTGATGCCACCCTTCAAACCTCAGATCACAGACGACTACGGTTTAGACAACTTTGACACGCAGTTCACCAACGAACCCGTGCAGCTAACACCAGACGATGAGTAAGTATACAACAGCAGTGTATTACATACATACATCTGATTTAATTTATTACAATTTAATAAATGTACACGCATCATTTGAGTGTGGTGTTGAATTGAGTGTTTTTGAGAATGTCCCTCTTTTATAACAGCATTAAAGCATTTGAGACGACATCTGATGATCTATTTTGTGTGTGTAAACAGAAGCAGAAAATTCTGACCTTTTTATTTTAACACGGTTAATGTATAATAATACATATAATGTATAATAATACATATAATAATAACACAAATTTACTTACATTTGAATAGTGATCTAGACATAGTGCAGAACTTAATTTATTAAATATTTTTTATTCATTTTTAATTTCATTTATTTCCAGATTGAAACTAGATTTTCAAACTCAATGGTCTCAGACTTTTGAACCCGGCAGTATGACGTTTTCACTAAGATTCAGAATTTGTGACACAGTAATCATTTCTCTGATTTTCCATACGCTTGTTCAGTTGGTAAAATCAGAAAACTTTGAATTATATAAAGGGAAATCTTCCTACAGTGTACCATCTTCCAAATGTTTCAGTGGAAATCATAAGTGAGTCAGCCGTCAGCTCTGTGGAATTCATTTTATGAGCGATTATGTAATAATTTAATAACTTCAAAGTTACATGCCTGCGCTAGCATTAAATAAGGGGTTTCCGGTCAGCTGGATTCTGGTCAGGATGATGAGGTTTATGATGAAGTGAGATGGTTTATCCATCTGGAGGTGATGTCATATGGAATGACCCTCTGGAGTTTGATTGCTTTACTGTGTGAGGTGTGATGATCAGGGCCACACTGAACAGAAGAACAAAGAGCAGCTCTTAAATCACTAAACCGCAGATTTGCATGGAAAGTGGCTTTAATCAGTGTGAAGTGAATTCTGGGGGACCTCTGAAGCATTTGAGATCTTTTCTTCTCTCACTCGTTCACAAACTCTGTCCTGTGAACAGCAGGACGGTCATTAAAACAAGCGCTAAAAGTAAGAGAAAAGCAAGTCAACTTGATGCAATAAAACGCTCATTCATTGGACAGCTAATGGAAGTGCAAGGACTCGGATGAGAAGTTGGAGAGTGACGCATGGCGTGTCTGAATACTCGCCCCGTTTCTCTGAAGAGAGTCCTCAAACATTCCAGTCGTTCCTCAGGGAGAACCAATCACACAGGTTTTGAGATGTATTGTTCTTCCAGAGATGGAGAGGAACTCAAGATCTCACAATGAATTTTCTATCCAGCTGAATGTTCTATTCTGCTTTGATTCATGGAGACAGACTCCTTAAGCAAGTAAAGCACATTCCTGTTTCCAATTTACATCGAATGCAACTCCAAAACTGAAAGTGAGGGAAAAAGAGAGACTAAAGAATCTTTGATTACTGACGATTATTCAGGTACCATTAGAGCTGTGAGTGAGAGATCCAATATCTTTCAGAAAGATTACCTCACGTTCTTGTCAAAGATCGTTTTACAGAGTTCTCACGGCAGTCTTAAAGCTAGATGCTACACAATGCCATAGAAGAACTTTTTCACTGTATGGTTCCATAAAGAACCTTTAACCTCTGAGGAACTTTGCCGTGGAAAAAGGTTATTTAGACTATAAAAACATAAGAAAAGAAATGGTTCTTGAAAGAACCTTTGACTGAATGGTTCTTTTGAGAACCAAAAATGGCATCGCTGTGAAGAACCCTTTCAAACCATTTTTAAAAGTGTAACCGTCAATTAACCGTCAATCAATTCTGTCAGTTGAAGTCAATTTGTCTGTAAACCTGTCACTCATAAATAACAGAACACGAGTGGGCTGCATGCAGGGGAACCGTCAGACAGGAACCTATAGAACAACAAAGGGTTCTTAGTTTAGTCAGAGGTTTCCCAACCAGACTTCAGAGAAATGAAGCAGTCAGACACTTCAAAAGCTGAGCAAGTTCTGAAGCAGCCTGACGTCCCGCATGACAGAGGAAGCCAGCGGGTCGGGAGGAAATCGTGGAAGCCTGTTTTGTTTGACGAATCAGATGAGAAAAGAGGGAATAAAGGGTTGAAACCAGTTCTTGTAAGAGGTTTAGATTAAAGGAAAGCACATCTGAAGTGGGATGTGTCTCAGCACAGTGGAAAAGGAAGAGCTGGAATCCACTGTGGATACAGACGGTTCCCTGTTACACGCTCACACAAACAGATTATAAAGGGAACGTTGGATTCCCAGTGGATGACAATTATTAAGATCTTTTTCTTTCTTTCAAATAACCTGCACCCAGTCATTCCTTCCTGACAAACATTTGTACAGTAAAGAGGCTGTGCAAACATTTATTTTGGTCAGTGGCCAGAATGTCCGTCTCTTTGCTTCTCTCGCTGTTGCACCACACGGCCCTCCTCACAGGAACTGAGTCCCCATATAACAGCACTGAGGTGTCATTTGTGTTGTTTTAGTTTCTCTCTCACTGGAGGTATTTTGGGCACACTCGCAGTCAAGTGACACTCTGGGGACTTTATTTAAACCCATGCAGCACTAACAGAGTTCAGCATTAAACCCGGTTCTAGTGAAATATGAGTTCTTACAGAGTTTGTTAGAGAGGTGAACTGTTCTCTGTGGACCGTGTTTGACTGAAGGTGATAAACGAGTGTTAAATGGATTCAGCATTGCAGTAAAGAGTGTTGTGGTGATGATTTGTGAACATGCTGATAAAATACATCACTGAGAACTAAACATCTAAACATCTCTGTACACATTTGCAGAAACTAGACGAGCACACCATCCCAGTTAACAATTTCAGCTTTGTAAGAACATTTCCCTGAGATCTCCATTAAGTAACAAAGTTGCCAGGAAACAATGTTTTGTTTACAAGAAATTTGGTCACGATCGCTGATTTCAGTCAGATGATTTTTGTGTACAGTGTGTCTGGATGAACAGTCCACCTGAGATACACGTCTGACAGGAACCACAGTTGAGCTTTAACTCTCTCGCTACATGAATGTTTTCTCTCTCCTCAGGGATGTGATAAAGAGAATAGACCAGTCAGAGTTTGAGGGATTCGAGTACATTAATCCTCTTCTGCTCTCCACTGAGGAAACCGCATGAGGGAGGAACACGGAAGATCTTTCCCTACCTGCGACTGCACCACACTGCTGCAGCTGAGTTCACTTCACACTATGTGTAGGACGGCCATTTTTTTCATTTAAACTGTTAAAAAAAAGGGCACTAGGACTTTATGACCAAGACCCTCCTCTGGGTTCCACAGCAAGAATGAAGAAACTGGAGAAATTACATGGAAACAAACTGTTGCCCAAATTTCAGCTGTTGATTGTCTTCCTGCATCTCTGCATCATCTTTGATTTTGATGCTCATTTTTGTGTGTGTGTGTGTGTGTCTGCACTGTTGCCTGGGGCTCTAGAAAGATCCATCGTGTGCCTGAGTCCATCAGAGACTACATTTCCCATGAACCCTAGCAAAACATGACAATGTGCACTTTTAGTTCAAAATGTTCAACATTTTGGTTCGATTCTCTTTAATCTTGTACGAGGTGCATCTCAAGCAAAACAAGAATGTACATTGTTTAAAAAAAGAGAAAATGTTGAAACGTATTATAGTGTCAAAACGTGTATAGTACCAAAACAAAGAGTTTATGATGCCTTCTGTGATGCAAAATGGCACATTTGAATTTATAACGATGATGGTTTCATCTGCAGTGGGTAGCTGTTCTTCAAAACAAGTTTTTAACCACCCATGTTCATTTTACTGAGTAAATGAGAGACAAATTGTTTTATGAAGTGCCTCAAAGATGTAAAGCTCACCCAACTCACACAACAGACAAGAGTTTATTTTCCAAAGCATCGCCAAGTAAGATTGTCTGCTGCTGGTGCTGGATGCAGATCAGACATCAAATGATCTTAAAGCTCAAAGACATCAGCGTGGCAGTTACATTAAAGCAATACCACACTCTGATTGTGCTGTTGTACTGCAGAATCCAGATGATGGTCCAGATGATGGTTCAGATGATGGTCCAGATGATGGTTCAGATGATGGTCCAGATGATGGTTCAGATGATGGTCCAGATGATGGTTCAGATGATGGTTCAGATGATGGTCCAGATGATGGTTCAGATGATGGTCCAGATGATGGTCCAGATGATGGTTCAGATGATGGTCCAGATGATGGTTCAGATGATGGTCCAGATGATGGTCCAGATGATGGTAGCCGTGCTGATGTTCAGTACAACAGCACGATTGTGAGTGATATGGTTTTATACAAACATTCTATTAACACTAAGTAAACATTGTGTGACTTTGGCCAGTTTTTTTATATAAATTTATTCTCTGGCAACAATTCTAGAGCATTTAAACTTTGTGTGCTGAACAAACTTAATATGAACAGAATATGAAAATGATAGAAATTTCTGCACCTCTCTCACTCTGGTCTGGAACGCCCCCAACACAGAGTAAAATGATTACAGGACTAGAACCAACAGCTGTAAAATACAATTTAATTTATTACAATCTCACACAAAATCACACCAGTGAGTTTTTGTAGCCGTGTAAGTAATAATCTGTTCATGTCATGCTGTTAAAAGAATGACAACAATGGTTTTACACATTTGTTTGTCTGCATTGTGTGGTGGTTAAATCTTGCAGCAGTGATGCAACACAACAGCCTGTAAACAGAACACAGGAAATGATGGAGCTGTCCTCATAGTCACATCAGATACAGTTAAACTGATTTAACTCTGTAGGAAGAGACCGCTGGTATACAGTAACACCGTTTAGTGAACCTCTACACCATCTGTTTAACAGGCTGTGCTTGGAATAGAATATTTACTTACTACTTACTGAATACACTGTATTCTGTCAACTGTGTACTATTTAGTACATTTACTATGTCACATGACCTCATGTTGCATACGAGGGGTCGCAATGGTCGTTTTACATTTTTAATTTTGTGTATGAATGTCTTAAACAGTTTAATTAAATAAATCAAAAAAGATTTTAGGAGTGGTGGCTTTAATTACTGGTGATCACGCTGGAAAGCAGTGCATGCTACATTTGCACACAGTGTGCAGTAAACATACTGCACAAGATACATACTGCACTAATAGGAAAAGTAGTATGTTAGCATGCTATTCCAAACACAGCCGTGCAGTCCCTGAGGAAAACGAAGGGTATACAAAACAAGTGTAATGAAAACAACCAATCACAGGAGAGTGTGACTGAGGAATCCCTCGCTGCGATTGTTTAATCAAAACAGTAGATGTTTCTGTTTCCTGGAGAGATGTGATCAGAACTGTATAAGGAACGGCCGCGTTTCAGATTCATGTGTCAGACAGCAGTGAGATTAGGCTAAGAACAAAGAACACAAGATAACACACCAGATGAACATCAGCAAAAACAAGAGAGTGATGCTAGATTTACTGAACCATGTTTTCATTTCTAATGAATAATGGCACAACATTTTTATGAACTCTGTATGAAGGACATATGGATGCACGTGACTGTTTATGGCAAACTTCCAAGTGGACGATCTGCTTCTGTATGGACAGCTAAGAAGTGACATCAAAAGAAGTTTGATTGGCCCATTGCTGATGTAAATTTTCAGGTTTTTACAAAACTCAAACATGACATTCATTCAAATAACCCCATAAACCAACGATTTGATGTGAGAACAGATACCGTGTTTTGATCAACGATCAATAAAGCATCTGCCAACAGCTTCATTTTCACCAGCCTTAGCTGATGTACAGAATCCAGATTCATGATTGTTTCAGTTTGTTCATGTTGTTTTAACTCAAATGAGTTTGGCATAATTCATCTCTGTAAATATTTGTAAATTAACCCTTAAAAACTTTTCCAAAAAAAAAATAAATCTGTTTCTGCACAGTTATAAGAGAATTCAGTGTCCCGACCACAAGTCAATAAAATCTTACAAACATCTGCAGTTGTGCCTTTTCCAAGCAGGAAATTTCCATTACATATGAACTGCCAAATACAAAAGCTGTTCTCTGTTTTTCTTTGTTTGAGTCTCGTGTTGAATTTAAAACAAATGACACTCATCAATAAGCTACAATGAAAACTTTTCAGTGTTTGTTGATAAATTATTGTAAATGAAAACTATAGCACAGTTTTTGTGAGTGGATGAGAGACATAAACATGCCCTTATGAAGTCAATCAACTTAAACCAGTAAATGTTCATTGTATTGAGTTTATTTCTGTCTCAATTTCTGGCCAAGGAAAAACAAAGAAGAAAAATAACATTGTGAGAATGTGGGGAACAAATAAGTTTGACAAAGTTTGTCTTTTGTATTTGTATTTTGAATTTCAGATATGAAACTAAATGTTTATAAAATCATATGCAGAATATCTGGTTCAAGGTCCAAATGTAAAGTACACACAACACACAGAATGTGCACATATAAAACATACAAACACAAACATCATCACCACACAACATCATCATTCATCTCTGATAAACACTGAGCCAGATGCCCGTCACAATCCATTTGGGAGAACCTGAAAAAGAGAACAGAGAACCTTCAGAGATATTAAACGTGACATCACTAATAACAAGCGCGCACAGCACTGAAGCTTTAATACGAAACATCCAGAGAGAAAACAGCACCACTGTTCTGTCTTAATACTGTCAGGGCTGGTGAAAAGTTTGGCCATTCACCAGCAGTTACTGTTTTGTTTCTAGAATAACCTGCAGTTTAAAAATGAGGGTACTAAAGCAATGTCATTTCTCTCTTGCACAATATGGAGCTTTTGACCTCTCACTCTCTTTCAAAAGACATTTTGGATTCGATGCATGTTGATGTAACGTTTGGAACACAGAAAAATGTCTTTCTACATAGTTTACAGTGCAGCTGGTATTGCTTCACACACATTCATCTGGAACATTTTAGGTCTCATTGTATCTGATTTCACTTGTGTCCAGCAAATCTACCCTCTTAAAGTCAATGTGAACAGCGTAAAAGTGCATTTAGGTTTTTACCAAAATAAAGCATGACATCACTGTCAAATGACATCACTGTCAAATGACATCACTGTCAAATGACATCACTGTCAAATGACATCACTGTCTTTCTACTTTCTTACTGTAACATTATAGCAGCAGAAATACTGAAAATCACCATTTAAAAAATGCAATATCTAGTAGTTTACTGATGCAGACTGCATGCATGTTGCATTACATGCTGCACACACAAATACAGTACGGAGCCATGCTTTACTGTATAAATCTGCAGGCTAATAAGCATGTTTTAAAATGAAGAGGTCAGTGAAGAGTGACATGAAGAGTGTTTACAGTTACAGTATGAATCCAAAACATCATTTCCTCCTCCAAACCTCGGCTCGTTTATTCATTAGTTTGTATTACCTGTCTTTTAAAGCCTGTTTTCTTTCCTCTCTAATCCCTTTTAAAACTCAGATGGCTTACAGCTTCCCAAAACTCAACCTTCAGAACGGTTCGGTGAGTCTACACGTGCCAACCGACCAGTGCAGATCAAGATTTCCATCTCCTCACCAGTCTTTGACCCTCGTAAACTCACGCTCTACTTTCTGCATCTGTGTCTTTATCTGTCCGTCCCTGGACAAGAGAACTCATTGTGACTGTCTCACGGGACGGCCTGTGTTCTGCTCTGCTGTCTGGCCAATGTACACACGACGGGCAGAGAACAAGCGGCGGCACACGCCAGTCCTGCTCTCAAAACAAAGTTCTGCCTTGTTCTAGAACGTTCTGCGCTGCCCACCACACGAGAGCCCTGCGGTCCCGGCCTCTCAAGAATCTGGTGACTTTTTGACCAATTGTGATGAATGACTGTCTTTCTCTGAGTCCTCTGAGTCTTTCTCCGAGTCTTTCTCCGAGTCTTTCTCCGAGTCTTTCTCCGAGTCTTTCCCCGAGTCTTTCCCCGAGTCTTTCCCCGAGTCTTTCCCCGAGTCTTTCTCTGAGTCCTTCTCTAAATCTTTCTCTGAGTCCTTCTCTAAATCTTTCTCTAAATCTTTCTCTGAGTCTTTCTCCGAGTCTTTCCCTGAGTCCTTCTCTGAGTCCTTCTCTGAGTCCTTCTCTGAGTCCTTCTCTGAGTCCTTCTCTGAGTCCTTCTCTGAGTCCTTCTCTGAGTCCTTCTCTGAGTTTCTGTTACAGTGTTTCCTCTCTGTCAGCAGTGGTCTAAAGTTCACATAAACAATCTTTCTGTGCTGTTGAAATTAAAAAGATAAACATGACAACTATAAATCACTGATAAGCGAGTAGTGATGCATAACACATGCATGGACCAATTTATTAAAATCCAGCTTAAAGATTCCAGCTTATAATGTACTTGAATTTGACATTTGTGTCTGACTGTGCTGAAAGTGACACACAGACATGTGCATGTTATTGAGTATTACTGTGGCTTTATACGAGGTTTCTCCGACGTTGGAATTTTTTGGCGGCCACTCAAGCTAAATGTTGGACCCCTGAAGCAGTTTTAGGGGTCCAACATTTCCCCTGAGTAAGTTTTTGATACAGTTTTCAAACAGTTTTTCATGTGTAGTTTTTCTCCCTACATGCAATTATCTAAGCAAGAAGTCCAAAACTGTCAAAACAACTAAACAGAGCAGCGGGACCAATAACTGCACAGCTCACTGGAGAGAACAGACCTGCATTTACCACACAGAGCAAACCAACTCAGAACAGAACCACAAAACCTGTTTAACCGGCTTTAACATGAAGAATCATCTTAAATGTCTAAGTGCTTGACTGATTATAAAGAGCTTTGTATGCATTTAACAGAAAGTGTTTATAAAAGCATTCTGATGCACAGAAAATATATATATTCAAAAGATTGTGTTTCAAAGCACAATACCAGCATGACATTTCAGCATTTACTTGATCTATTTGACCTAATGTACAAGGGAATCAATGAAACTGCTCTGACAGCAGCTATGGAAAGATCACATCAGTGGGCTGAGAGTGTTTTAGTTTGAAATTTGCCAGTTTCTTTAACAGATTGTTTTATTTTCATCTTCCTGACTGAAGTCACCCACGGAAGAATCTGAAGGCAAACAAAACATCAGAGAGCATAAAAACAGATTTCACACACGAGGAAAACTGATTCCAGTTTAAACTGCTTTTTAAGACTCTGTTGTGTTGTCTGTGAATTCATGACCTACATGAGACGAATAAAAAAATGATCCATCTCACCCTGCAGGAAATGACATCAGGCACATAGGGCAGCACTCCAATTTAGATCCCTCTGCTCCTGGGTTTGTTTTCGAGCTTAATCCTGATTCTCCTGGGTTTGTTCTGAGCTCTGATCCAGATCCTCCTGCTTCTGATGTTGTTCCAAGTTCTGACCCAGATCCTCCTGCTCTTGATTTTGTTCTGAGCTCTAAACCAGATCCTCCTGCTCTTGATTTTGTTCTGAGCTCTAAACCAGATCCTCCTGCTTCTGATTTTGTTCCAAGCTCTGATCCAGATCCTCCTGCTCT
>JAZGTI010007893.1:3900-20947 GCA_036877585.1 Botia kubotai
TTGAGTGGGGCATGATGGGATGGGTGTCTATGCTTTACCTCATAGAGCAGGCAGCCTAGCGACCAGATGTCAGATTTGAAGTTATATCCGTTTTCGTGTATCCGCTCGGGAGACATGTAATATGGGGTGCCCACTGGAACACAAAAAGACAGAGAGAGAGAAGGAGAGGGAGAGAGAGAGAGAGAGAGAGAGAGAGAGAGAGAGAGAGAGAGAGTGTTATAGGCTGTGTCTGATTTGCAATGCAAGTTCATTCATGGATGCTGTATGTATATCGACAAAGGTTTCACACTGAAGAGCGTATGAACAACAGACACAAAACTCAATGATGCGTACATGTAGCCTGGAGAGAGTGTACAAAAAATACACATGCATCTTTTCTGAAAGTCCGAGAAATACATTTCAAACAAACATACATTATTGCCAATTATATTCAAAATGTTTCGTGTATGAAGATTCAGTAGAAATCTGGTTAAAAACACTTGCTTTTCAGTTTTTCACTCATTGAACAGCAATATGACAAAACAATTATATAGTAAACAACCTTAACAACGTGCATCACAAAAACATGTTCATACGTGACAGAATTAATGTCCATAAACAAGTGATAACACAAAGGAAACACTAAATCAGAAATAAGAAGGTCAATGCAGTTTCAACTGAATGAAAATTGAAGGAATTTATAATCTCTAACACTATTTTTGCTAAAATATATTTCATAAAAATTTGTATTTAATTCAAAGACACTATAAAACACGTCACGGTCTGAAATCAATGCAGTTTTAAAATAAAAATGTGACCTCAGTATACTACTACAACGAATATCAGTTCATATCAATATCAGGCTTATTGCTTAGTTAAAATATTTAAAATCAAAATGTGCTGTTTGTCGCCCGGCACTACATTTACATTAATGCATTTGGCAGACGCTTTTATCCAAAGCGACTTACATTGCATTATACTATACATTGTTTCTGAGTATGTGCAATCCCTGGGATCGAACCCATGACCTTGGCGTTGTTAACGCCATGTTCTAACCACTGAGCTACAGGAAAGCACTACAGGAAAACTTAAAAAAAACAACAACACAAGAGTTTTTTTAAAACAATGGCACTGAAACATATCATTCATTCAGAATGGAAAAATCTATAATTCCATAACAGTGGTAGGTTTGACATTCAGATTGTGAGCCGTACAACAACTTTTCCAGCTGGAGCCGAGCGCCGTGAACGCTCGAGAACGCATGTAGGTGGGTGGTACAGAGGGCCGGGGGCGGCTGGTTTCAGACTGTCTGTAAGTATGAATATTGGGGAATCAAAATCTCAGCTTACAAAAGAGCGGATTTCAAATCTCTCATTCACCTCCCATTATAAAGAACCTGAATGATGTTCAGCAGGAGCCGGTCAAGGCAACCAAATGAAACCCTAATCAATTCACTCATGTTTTTCCCCTCAACAAGGATTGAAGCCACTTTTCCCAAAAGTCTCTGATGGTTCTACCACGGCCTGCAGATCTGCCTCAAGGTTATCACTTATCCCAGATTAATGCAAAAAAACATAAGCATGCCTTTAATAAGATGTGTAAAAGTGCTATTAAAACACTGTTTTGTTTGTTTGTGCATCCTCACCAACCTCACACAGTAACATCAGCCCAACCAATGGGGTGAGTTAGGGGCGGGACTCAGATTTATCTCAGCCAATGGTTGATGGGGGGAGTGCTGACGCCTATATTTTTTCACTTTCGTTTGGTAAAGCTATCAGCGCACAAAACGACACGCATCTAAATCACACACCTTTTAATGAAGCAACGTGAATCCACGAGCCTGTTTTCGAAGCTAAATGACATGTTTACATACCGCAACATCACGCGCATTGGAAAGCACTAAAACTCTGAAACTCGCCGCAGCGCAATCGAGGCCGAACGAAGCATCAGGTCACTCAGTCTGTGGCCCTGCAGAGAAGTGTGGGTAATTGGCAGTGACTAATAGCCATCAGGCAGAAGAGCGAGACCCAAGAGGCCAGTCAAACTCCCCGTGCTGTTTTCCCTAAAGCCACGGAGAGACTGTATCCAGCCAGCCAACTGACGTCAAAGATTGATGATGGAACGATAGAACGGTAGAAAAAAAGAACACATAGAGAAAACTGACAAATGCTCACAGTTTACAGAAGTTTAGCCTCGGCACAAACAGCTCAGATCTGACGCAAAGCGTTAGACGTCTCAGGTGGCGAGAACAAGAGCCGAAGCGAAACATGTCAATAGCTTCAGAATGGCTGGGCAGGTAGCGCGGATAAGGCTGAAACACAGAGCTAAACACGAGAAGCCCTCCTACTGTCTCGCCCTGTGATGCAACACGCATGTCGAAATCATCAGCGTTACCAGTATTTCGCTTCATATCAGCACAGGAAATTCAAACAGATTTGAAGAATTTGATTGGTCAATTTTATGGATTTTAATAACCATGTTCCACGATAAACTAAAGTGTGACTCTTAAATAGGGAAAATAGTAATTAGCCTTTTTGTTGGCTGTACGCGGTAACTAGCACAATCTATTCATTGGTCAACACGCTTCAGATGTTTCCATGCACTCAAAATTGAAAAGAATCGTCTGCTCTTATGCTAATAGTGTCATAAAAGCTTAGCGTTATGGAGCAACTACTGCGGCAGCACGTCAGATTAAAAGCGCATTACTTATTCATGCAAATAAATTGTAAGTCATGTTGGGATTCATTTCTATGTGTTATAAATTATGACATTAAGATGCATTCTTTGAGAAACAGGCTGACGTTCTTATTGGCACACCAAAAAACCCTCCAACAGATTACTGCAGGCTCTCAATGGTACGCTAATTACGTAGAAATTCACAAACTTTCAAGAACGATCTTTAATTATAAAAGAAAGACCGGTTTACGTGTGGAAACTGCACATTTTTGCAGGTGAGAGGGATTTAAAGAAATATCAGTTCTGTCCCATTAACTCTTCAGACCGAAGTAAGAAAGACTTTCTATTTCCTCACCTTTACCCCTTACATGAGACACTAGCACGTAATTAGCGCCGTTCGCAACATTAATTGCAAAATACGGGGGTTCGGGATTAGCTTAGTTTATTTTAATCATCTCTTTCATTATTGTTCCCCTCACTGAATCTCCTTTGTTCTGATTTCTCCACAAAAACCCTCACTTTCAGCTTCCGTTCTGCTTAATTTAAAGTCTAGCGAGCCTCTGGCGGGAAGCGTAGAAAAAGAAGAGCTATCTTTCCATTTCTTTCAGTCTTTTGCTTTGTTTGTATCTGTGGGCTGAGGAGGCACTCGGAGATAAAGTTGAAAGGCTAGGGTTCGACTTCTGAGGAAAAGAACTAACAGCCGTGCAACGGCGCTTCCCGGACCTCCATCCAACACGCATCCCGGAGTTCTACAGTGGTGGTTTGTCTCATTACAGACTTAACTGTCAACCCCCAAACCGTAGCGAAGCAACCCCGAACCCTCCACCCTAACTCGCCCCCGTGCAGAGAGAGAGAGAGACAGACAGAGGTGAAGCGGTTATGAGGAAAGCTAGTGAGGCTGCGCGAGCAGGAAGCTTTGGTCTACCCGCCCTTAGGGAGGCACAGATCGAAGGTCTCTTTGCCCATGGGTGAATTTAACCTGCCATGTAGAGACTCATGAATTTCATACTCTGCTGCGGCTCAACCTTCAGCCTTCATATGGAGAGCCTGAGTCTATAGGACAGGTGACACGGGATTGTGTAGAACAGTCTCTCGCACCCGCGCGCGTGTGCTGTATCTACCGGATGCCTTTTAGTGCTCGTTTGTATATTCCAATTGTCAATACTAAACCATTTTAACAGAAGAATTCTGGGTGTGTGGAAAAATAAATAGGTGATGAGGCAGTTAAGTTGATGGTGGATAACTCGACAAAAGACCATCGCAAACGTGGAGGTACGATACAACCCTGACGCATTAACTGTTATAAATCATGTTAAGGTCCAAAAAAAGCCTTGTTAGGGATCCCTAACGTGGCAGTCTGTAAATGATACCGCGTGGCAGCGGCCCCTGGAGCAGGTGCGAATGGATGATGCGACCGCGCGGATCCACTGGCTCCACTGAAGACGGTCCCCTGGTGATGCAGACACCATTAAGACATGATTAAGGAGAGCCCTGATTAAGCCCTTACAGAGACTGTAGCTCATCTTGAGCCTTGGATAAATCGCAGTGGTTCTGAATGAAAGGGGCAAGGTGTCCTGTAGAGGGCGCTGGGAGCCCAGGTTTTTTTTTTTTAAGGCAGTCACATGCATTTCCTGACTCACAGTGTTGTGTTGCGTGGAGGTGAATGCTACAGGCTTGCAACGCGAGGCAAATATGCGCTGTGAATCTGGGAGGTTATTTCTAGATGATTCTGCGATGATTTCCTATTTGCAACCACATCATATTTATCACGCTGACATTAAAGAGAATTCCGTACTCCTACATACCATGCAGTGCACACAGATGCACATTTTACCTATATATATATACAGCATCCATATGTTAATCACTTTCATACAGTGTGCATTATGCAAACATTAAACAACATATACTACTGTATATACTTCCTATATACACGTTTACTATAACTTGTCACATTTACTGTGAATGCAAAATGATATTCATAACCTACTGAAATGGTTTTGATAAAAGTGAACAACATTTTAATATTGTCTGAAGAAAACGCCTGTTTTTGTCTGAAGTAGTGCTTAAAACTCCCTGTCATAACAATAGTGCTGTGGGTGGTTGCTAGAGCGTTGCTAGGGTGTTGTGGATGGTTGCTAGGGCGTTTTGGGTGGTTGCTAGGGTGTTTGATGTGGTTGCTAGGGCATTGTTAGGGTGTTTGTTGTGGTTGCTAGGGCACTGTTAGGGTGTTTTGGGGGGATGATAGAGCTACTAGCTTAGTAGCACAAGTCACAAAAGCGCTCTCTCTTAAGTCTCTTGCTTTGGGGGTCAGACTTGCTCAAATGTGCAAGTCTGACCCTCATGGCGAGAAAAACGTTTAACAATGCAACTCACAATAAAGCAAAAGACAAGCTGTTAACAATTTATATACTGCTGAAGTGAGATTTTAAACAACAGGTCATCTCGCCCATAAGCCGTATTAAAACAGCGCGCGGGCTGCGTTTCAAGGCTAACTGATCCGCATGTGGCCTGACTCTTCTAACACAACGTGGCATGATGACCAGCACCTCTCTGGGCGACTTCTTCAAAAAAAGGGTGACAATCTTTGCAAAAGTTTGAAAAAACAGGGTGTGTAGACACCGCTGGGTGTCCTCCTGCGACATCACTACAATGTCTCCCATAATTCAAGGTCCCTTCCCCACCTACGTATCACATGTGAAGAGAAAGGTCACAGGGTCGAGGAAACAGGAAAGCCCAAACTGCTCAATGAAATGGTTACAGCCACTGGCACGCTTTACCCTTGACTGGCCCCAGGGGCTGATGGGAAGGCACTTTTTATGGTTCTGCTCGCAGCCAGCCCTAATGAAACACATCCAGGCCCTGCTGAGTAAATAAAGAACCTTCCTGCTGTCTTTCTTCCTTCATGAAAAACAGGGACTGAACAAATAAAGAAAAACGAAAGAAAAGAAAAATAAGAAAGAGAGAGATTACCTAGAGAATGAGCTGCAGTGGTTTTGGAACTGAAGAAGCGTCCCAAGCCAAGGTCGCCCAGTTTCACCACTCCAGTGGCTGTGATGAAGACATTAGCCGGTTTAATATCTGTAGCAGAATAAATGTGAGATTTAGTGACGGATCAGACGCACATGCCAAACATTTATGAGTCATTGACAAACAGGATATACAAGATAATAAAAATAAATTTTTTAAAAATCCACAAAGTTCTCAGAAATGTAATCTTTTATGTATGTCGGTTTTATACATTTTTTTAAAATATTTTTTATATTTAAAAAAATATATTTTTACTAAATTTTTTATTTTTACTAAATTTACATTTAATAATTCTAAACACTTTTCTGGCACCTTTAATACAAGTATAAACTCAATCATTGTTTTTAAAAATGTATAAAAATAGATCAATACAACATTACACATTCAAAGCTAAACCATAAACCAACCTTTTCACTCCATAGAAATTTTTTTTCATCAGAGAAAAAAATTTAAGTGATTTTTCTATCAACTGCATTTTGAATTTTTTATAATAGAATAATCCTAATCTACAAAACCAAACAAAAAGCCACAACTGTTAGGAAACTGAATCTTTGAGAAAGGTCACCTAAGCCCTTCAGGAGACCAGGAGGAGGAGTCACACGTTGACACGCTTTCCTGTTTGATGTCACACTTTCTCAAGCTGATAAGAAACCACGATTCTAGCTAAAGAACAGGATCTCACGATGGGATAAAACCATAGTGTGCGTGGTTACAGCAGCAGATTACAATCAGCAGGGGAACATGATCTCACCTTACACCCATGGCCTGTTGAAACCTTTATCTGTATTGCTAATTCATACACGCCCTCTAAGGTTGCACATCTGATGTGTTACAACACTTTGCCAGGAGTTGCATAAAAACATCAGAACTGGAGAAGAGTCTCGGGTCGCTGTGGACAGTTGCGTCACCTTGCTTGTTTTCAAATGGCAACGGGATGATGCAATGAACGCGCAGTGTGTCTGGTCAAGCTTAGAGTCTCGTCTCTGAGCTGATGAGAAGCAGCTGTAGCCAAGTGGAATGAGGTTTGCGTGGTTTTGAGCAGTAGTGCATGCACTTTAAAATGCGACAGGGACGATTGGTGTTTATTTTTTAGCCAATCCTGAGCGACTTAGTCCATCCCGATGCTTGTCGGTGTGAATTACGCTGGTTCATGGCGGGTAGCCAATTGTTTAACAGAAGGAATTTACATATTCAAGTCTTAAAGGCACAGTAGCCAAAACAGCATGCTTTAACAGTTCACTCGAAATGAAAAATTCTCTTATTATTAAGTCACCCTAATGTCGATCCAACCCCGTGTCCCTGAGAACCCAAGTCAATGATTTAACTTCAGGAAAATGCGAAACTAAATTCTGACAAAAAACCACCTTGACAAATGGAGATCAGAGAAAATATTTCAAACCACAAAAGTGCAGAATATGACCCCTTTTATAGTCTATTTATAAAGACACGTGTCACTGAAGTGTGTGTCTGTCTGTTTGTGTGTCTGTGCATGGATGTGACTGTCTGGGAGTGTGTGTGTGTGTGTGTGTGTACCTCTGTGCATGACGCGGCGTGAGTGCATGTGCTCCAGTGCACTACACAGCTGAACAAAGTACTTCCACACCGTCTTCTCCGGAATCAGTCGTTTCTGTTTCTTGAAATGCTGCAGGCAATAAACAAATAAATAAATAAATGCACCGTGATCAAGGCGAGACACACAGACTTGTATTTTCTCGCAGACGCACGCAATCTCAGCCAACCCGAAATTGTTGACGTTTTAATTTAAAACTTCAGGAGTGGAACTGCTCAGCCCGTTTCATGATCCTTATGAGAGTGTGTTTTTTTAAATGCTTTAAAGGCAGAATTAACAAACACCAATACAGTTCTATAATCTGATGCATATAGCTATGCTTTGCTTCTGTAATCTGATGCATATAGTTGTGATCTGGCTCTGTAATCTGATGCATATAGTTATGATCTGTCTTTGTAATCTGATGCATATAGTTATGATCTGGCTCTGTAATCTGATGCATATAGTTGTGATCTGGATCTGTAATCTGATGCATATAGTTGTGATCTGGCTCTGTAATCTGATGCATATAGTTGTAATCTGGCTCTGTAATCTGATGCATATAGTTGTGATCTGGCTCTGTAATCTGATGCATATAGTTGTGATCTGGCTCTGTAATCTGATGCATGTAGTTATGATCTGGCTCTGTAATCTCATACCTTTAGTTATGTAATCTGATGCATATAGTTATGATCCAGCTCTGTAATCTGATGCTAATACTTACGCTCCAGTTCTATAATCTGATGCAGGCATTATATTAAATACCATCTTCAATAAACTTTTATTCCTTTTCATTTGAAGCAACTGCAATTGAAAACATCTGACGTCTGCAAATACAGCAGGAGCCTCATGGGGAAACAAACATTTAGGGGCTTTCAAATGCACACATGCTTTGGCCGATTAAACGAAAAATGCTCGTCTCTGTATATTGTGTAAATGTAACAAAATATAACTAGATTAGAGAAAAGCCATCTTATTTTTTGGGTCGTATTATCTAATGGTTAATGTATTTCACTCATTCCCGATGCGACTTGTTCCGAAACTGATTTGAAGTGCGTATGGTGACCCAATACACCTCAAAGTTTATGTCTGCTTTCATGTAACAGTTGCTAAAACTTGGAGACAATTGTAGACTGTACTTCACATAACACGCGTTATTCATCAAATCTCTTAGCGGCTTTTAAAAGCTTTTAGCACCATGTCGTCCAGAGCAGCTGGTTTGTTCTGGATGAGGTCAGCGAGTGCACGACCTCACTTCAAAGCGCAAATTAATACGACGTTACATTATTAATTTAGACAGAATGAAGCTTGCTTAGCCAAAACGACTCGGTAATTATATGACCTTTTAACATGCTGTCTCAATAATTGAGCCACCAGCAATGTGGTAAACCTGCTTGTCTATTGAGGTGGTGAATGTATTAACTAAACAAAACCGAAGAGATTTGTGGGTTGTTTTAGGGCGATGTATTATTGCGTTATAGCGTATCACTTTGCCCGTTCTCAGCTTTGGCTCCGCCCATACCTCCTCACAGAAATGACCAGATCGGCGTGAGCGTGCAGTGTTGAGCGCCAGAAACCTTGGCCCCAATCCAAACAAAGTCGGTGGATCTATTCTTCCCCTGCCTTTCTATTTGCATATCAGAGGGCCGTTTGATGTCAATGAGGGAGAGAGGCAGCCCCTCTGTGCCTTTAAAAAGCAAACACGGCACATGCAATATTCTGTAAGTGCATGCAAATGAAGAGGCCATTTGATTTCATTTGAATTCCGAGATGGACGGAGAAAATCGTGAAGGGGGCTGAAAAGATCGGGGGGGAAAAAATCAAAAAGAATAAAAAATGTCACATTTATGCATTCGGCGCTTCTGTTTTACATATGCTGAATGTTTGGTTGTATTCGCTTTACAATGCTGGAGGGATTAGCGCTAATATACCTTTGGAGTGACATTGTTAAATAAAAAAAATACTAATTAAAGGGCCACGGCGCAGCGCGAGGTAAAAGGGAGGGCGAGACGTGGAAATCTGGCGGCGCGGTGAAGCAAAAAAAGTAGCTTGCGGTCAGGATATCTGTCGGCTGAAGAAGAGCGCGTGTTATGATGCCTGTTTAAGCCTGTCTTGTCGAAGGCTTCGTCAATACTAATCCTTCCTGTTCCTCGTTTACTGCCGCAAACGCGAGGCAAAGATTCGTCTGGGAGGTATTGTTTGCGCTGAGAATTATTTATGCGGGTGGAGATTTGGCAGGGGAGATTTTAACATGCAGGCCATTAAATTTGGAGCATCAGGTTGTAAATGCGAGCTGTAGGGTATGTCAGGAGTCTAGGAAATAGGAAGAAAGATGAGTGAAACAAAAGCGCAGAATAAAGCTACATGGTTCCACTGAATAATAAGCTTCGCTTAAATTGTATTCAAAGGAAGACAATGGTAAAAAAAAATGAGGCGTGAGGTATAAGCTGCAATGAATGACAGCAAACCAGAAACAAACCAGAAAAATTCAATGTTTGTTTGGGCAAATTCAACCCAAAATCAAAATCGACCCATTTCCTCTTCTAACACACATGGTCCTATTTTGAATTAATTTAACTTATCTAACCTAATGGTCCTACATGAACATTATCTAATAATTTGTGTGTTAATGATGATCTCTGCATGTTAATTCAAAGAAATAAATGTTTTCCTAAATAATTTTTCATAAAAATTTAACAACAAGCCCCGCCCGTAAAACGCTGCTGTTTTTCAGATGATGTCACCCTGCACTTATGTTTTAACTCCTCCCCTCCAATCTGCGTTTTGTGACAGCATACTGAAATTTAAAGTGATCACGCTATATTTATTCATTCACCCAACAGCCAGGATAAAGAGAAAACCCTGTGAGAAAAAAGAAAGAGGAAAAACTGCTGACAAATCGGCACGTGTCCCTTACCTTTATCATTTGTGAGAGGTCCCCGGCGTCTGCGAGCTCCAGCACTATATTTAGCTCGTTCTCTTCGATGAATGACGCGTGGTATTTAATTACATTGGGGTGATTCAATTGCTGTGGAAGAGAGAGGAGAAAGGCAGGGTATCAGTGACTGTTTAAATATTAACAAGACTCTGTGGGTCAGGAGCGCTTGCTAACAGGAAGGCGGCAGAAACCAAAGCAGATGCTTGTGTGATGGTAAACATGACATTATCATTTACTGTCCGAGGTATCCTACTGCCTTCCAGAGCAAAGGGAACTCTGGGAAATGACAAGAAAAATAGATCATGTAAACAGTTACTCATGTGCAGTACAGGGGGGCACTGCTTTACCACTGACTACTGGTTAGTGGTTGCCAGGGTGTTGCTATGTGGTGGCTAGGGTGTTCTTGATAGATGCTACCTAGATTATTCTCATCCAGGGATCTGGGGCACACTAGGGAGCCTCAACAAATTCCAAGGGGATCTCAAGACAGCTTCAAATTTTTAAAACATTACAGCACAAGCATTAAAATAATCGAACACAACTAAAAAGCAACATTTTTCTAAGTGGTTGGATATTTTATAGCAAATATACATCTTTCCACTTATGCCAAGGTCTAAAATATTTATTGGATAGAAATTGTGCGTGGGGGAGGCTTAAAATATTGTTTTTGGACAATGGTGGGAGGGTTGAGATCCACTGTACTAGACGATTGCTTACTACAACAAATGGAAAGAGTCCATGCCGAGAAATGACCCTAGTCCCTTCTTAAACTTTGTAGTTTTGTTTTCCTTTTGTTGTCTAATGCTCGGAGGCCTGTTCAAATCCTTAACTCAACTCGAGCAATAGTACTGATTCTTGTCTTAGCGAGCATCACTAATAAATAGGACGAAGCAAACGGAATGTTTTTGTTGATGTTTATTTTCAAAGCCAGGCAGCAGCCGTGCATGGCATGATCCCCCCCAAGCTCCAGCCTTCAGCTTTTCGTTGCTTCCTGTTGATTGGTCAATGTGTGGAACAGTTCACAACAGCCAAGACGACTGGAGGGTGGGGGTGTAAAATAAAAGGAAACAAGTGTATCAATGAGAAGCGAGACAGGCGAGGGCCCTCGAGAGCGGGAGGGTGTCGAGCCCCCACGACGCGCTGTGACACGGCAGAGGGGGTTATTAAAGAAATGTTCATGCCCTGCGCTGATACAGGGGAGGATGTGAGCGACTCTGTCGTCGTCCCGTGACTTTTGTTAGATGTATTTTTGGATCACACAGCTGCAGCGAGAGCAGCCGGCGGTGTCAGCCACACTCTTCCCCTCTCACCAACCCCTCAGCTGCCACATTCGATGCGGCGGACGTAAAATGCGACGCAACGTGTGCACGGCCAATCAAAACATCGACTTTAATCATGTTAAATGCTGTAATTTCAGCCTTGTTTCCATCGGGAAACAACATTAAGTCAACCCTCTGTTTGTGACGAGCCAGATTAGAGTGACAATTATATTACGCTAACTCTGATCACGAGATACTTCGTGGGTTCCGCGAGCGGATTTCGTAGTGCTATTTGTTCCCCTTGTGTCTAGAGCCCTTAAAATATTTCAGTTGTTCTGTAAACAGATTTCCATATTGATAAAGATCAGCTACAGGAAATCAACTACTGGGCTTATGAAAGGGGTTTATGGGATACATAATTATCAAAAGAAATGGTATAACGGTGTCGGCTTCTTCATCGATTTCTGTTGTTAAAAACAGAGAACAAAACATTTTCCTCATAACAGCATAATCTTGTTTATAGTCGGAAATGGAGGGGGGGTGGGTCTTAAACTGACAGGAAAACAAAAAGGCAGATACGTGAAGGGGGAGGGGCTACTGCCAGTCTCCCTCATTATTTTGATTTGTGACTCTTTCGGATTTTTCCCCAGCTTTGTCCATTGAGGTAGAAGGCACGATTTTTTGTTCCACGCAAATGGCTTATTAGCAGCTTGAGGAGAGCTGGTTATAACGACTGAATTCCTATAGCAGTAGCAGTGGACTAGAAATGATTCTGTAAGGGAGACGAAAAGCAGGAAAGGAACGTGGTAGGAAGACCAGGACAGAAGCCAGTGTTGCAGCACCCGGTGACCTCGGCACGGAGCAGCATTCGCCTGGCAAAGTGTTGTTAAGAAGCGTGACGGTGACCCGCCCGACCTCGACATGACCCTTTCACCTTGCACCTCGGCATCCTCCTCGCTGCTGCCCATGAGAATGGAGTTCTCTCCAGAGACCTGAACTTTCCAGACATCTAAACCTTGGCCCGTTTGCATGTTCTGGAGGTCATTAGGTCGCTGTACTGTTGGTTGGAAATTGACGTTTCCACATGCTGTATGACCTAATAAAATCGGTGGACTGAACATCATCCAGTAGCTTTTAAAAATTGGACCACAAATCGTATGTTTTGCCCAAAACTGTTTTTAGTGTATTTTTTCACTAAAAATAAACAAAATAAACAAAATTCGAACAAAATCGTACAGTACATCGTATAGTAATCACTAATGTATAAAAATCTCCATCTTTGAGATGAATCATGAATCCTATTGGTTGCTTCCACACTCTGCTTCTGCTCATTTGCATATAAAGTTGTGCGAATGGCACTTTACTTCAATTATTGTATACAAGACAGCAACTTTATAAAAGGTAGCATGGAAAAACAAAACAGCAATTAGCCTGTCTCAAAGTAGACGTCTACAGACGAAGATGGGAAGCGAACTGGCTAAGCAATGGAAGGCGATCGGGGGTTGAAGCAATTAACATGATAACAGGTCGAGAAGTGTGTGTGTGTGTTAAGAAGAGGCTTATCCGACAAACAATACTAAGACAAAACACAGCAAAGAGAAACCAGACATCTTTGATCAGCTAGACGTCGGCTCTTATTGGAGTTGTCGTTAACACGTTCGTTAGTGCGCGCGTTTACGCTAGCCGCGGCCTGTTTAAGGTGGTTTGATGAACGCAAGCGATTTATTTAAAAAACAACAGAAAGGAAAAACGGGAAAATGAAGCAGTGAGGGAGATGATCCACAACATCAAAAGATCCATGAGGGGAATGAATCCCCCCACACATTTTCCTTTTCCTTTAAATATTGCTAGCGAGATAAAAACTATGTTTTGTGGCATTGGAAAAGGGAGTCAATCTTGGCCTAAAGGAATGACACATAGAGGACCGTTGTTCTGCTGTTGAGAAAGAGAGAGAGAGAGAGAGAGACAGAGAGAGAAAGAGCTGTAGGTCTGATTCAGATCAATTGCTTTCTGTCTCTGAATCTCTCTCTCTCTTCTCCGGTATCAGGTCTCGGCAGAGGCACCTTTAGAGTGCCTAATAGCGGCGCATGTGTCGGTCTCTCGTTCCTCTGGTTTCTTACCTTCAGGAGATCTATTTCTTTGATGCAATCTTGCCGAGCTTTGGCATCCATCAAGTCGAATATCTATCAAAAGATCAAAAGGGAGAAGGAAAAAGGAAAGAGAAGAGAGTTATGCCATAAAGAAGGAAAAACAAGTAAAAAACAGTGGTGGTAGAGGGTGGTGGGGCCAGGAGGAGGGGAGGACCTCCAGATTCTGCCTCACCGCATCTACCCCCCGCTGCTTCAAACGCTCACGTTTTCCCACATTCACCTGTGTTTACAGGTGAGAGGAACACTTGCCAAGACTGTTTTTGTTCCATTATTCACTAGCGTACTCTATCCACTCTTTATTGTACGGCTGCCTGGAATATCTCTTGATTCTGATTGGTCAATCCAGTATTCTACACTCAAATATTTTAAGCTTAACTATATAATTGATCACTGTCCCAGGCAGACATGTTCCTTAATATTAAATCCTAAAAAGATGAATTATGCATTATTATAGAATATTATTATATATTATATATATATTATATTATATGCATTATTATATATTATAGCATATATATAGAATATGCACATTAATGTGCAATCATAGATGGAATAAAAGTATGTTTATACTTTTGTAATTAAAAATAAACTCATTTTGGAATAACAAACAGCTGACTGTGCATTATGGCATATTCCATCTAAGATTGTACAAACAATTGTTTCACAAAATCAAAGCGAGATCATTGAGGCAGTACATGAGATGTGTCTATTTAAAAAATGTCTGTCGCAATAAGGATAAACAGCAAACAGAAAAGCTGCAGAAATGTTATTAACATCTCAAGGAAGAAGCCTAAAATAAGACCACAACAAAGAGTGATAATTAGTCTTAAAGCAAAATTACATTATAGTCATTCTCACATTCAGAATTGCATAACATCTATTGTAGAAAGCATTGCATATGTGCTCAATTAAAAAAATCACAAAAGGTGGGAATGTTCTATTGGTCATCTAGCCTGGAAGCTACATTATGAAGTCGGCATTGTCACAGAGTCGCAGCATTTGGCTGGAAGTCAATGTTACCTGCATAAGACAAGGTAACGTGTATATTTCGTGTATATTTCCATCTGCTTTTCAGTGTGCATAAAAAAACAGGTTGTCCATCTTGTGCGTGTGCAGTACAATAATTGTGAATTTTCCAGGCAATAATAAAGACCATAACAAGCAGCGGTATTAAAATTCAACACACACCGTGAGTGCATGCGACTGGCACGTGAAACAAACTGCATTATGGGATATGTTTGCCGAGTTAAAAGTGTTACAACCTGTCACATTTTAATGGCACATACAAAAATACCAACTCTATCTTGGCTCATCATTAGTGTTAATAAAGCCAGTGGTAGTGAGACAGCAGACCACTGTTGAAGACGGTGTGTGTGTGTGTGTGTGTTGCGTCTTAGAAAAGCAGCAACTATGGTAACCGGGCACCATTCTTTTAATCTAGAGCTTGCCAATTATTTCTTTCAGCACGTCTGCTTTGCACATCCGGAGGAAGCGCTGGAGCTGTTTTTTCTGCTGGCTGCGTCTATGAATGTGTGTGTGTGTGTTTATGTGTGTGTGTGGCGAGACAAGAAACAGATTCAGTCTTGATTATCACACGTACAGAGCCAATCAGGTGCTTCTGTTCAAACAGAATTTGTGCAAACAAACTGATGCCTATATTTATGCACAGAATTCCAGCAAACATCATTTGTGTTTTGGATCTTTCCTGGTCTCTTAACTCAATATTGCTTTACTTTTATATTACATGTACATTTATGTTTCTCATATACGTATATAAAATGTGTATGTGTGTGTACTGTTATATGTGGTTTACGGGTTTAAACCAAATGGTTTAAAGAAGGTGGTTATTTTTAATGAAATAATGCCCATTTTTTAAGGTTAGGTTTAGGAGTATGTTTAGGGGAAGGGGAGAATTTGATTTTGATTATATCAGTATAAAAATGTATTACACATACCTATATATATGTGTGTGTGTACATTTGTGTGTATGTGTGTGTTTTATATATATATGTGTGTGTGGTGTATATAAATATTTACACATTTATACACAGACTTTGTACTTGATTCCTTTCTGATTCAGGCTCCATTTTGTATGTGAATTGTCTTCAACACATAAAAATGAATACTGATGACATTAAAGCGATTTTTTACCTGTACTTTTTTCAGAGCTACTGGTGTACCATCTAGCATGTACGTGGCGCGATAAACCTCGCTGAACTGTCCTCTTCCAATCTTCTTCAGAATGTTAAAATTGGCTAAACTGTTATAGCCCATATCCATTTTCTGTAAAAGACAAGCAAAGAAACACAAATTCTTAAATTCAAAGTGATAAAACAAACAAGCCTGCACAGATCGGCCATTGCTGGCCAACCTCCGTGTTTGTTTTTGTTAATGTGCCAACAGAAGCAGTAAAGCTCTCGAGGGCATTTGCGATAGGTGTTGTTAGGCCGATATGTCAGGGCGAGAGAGTGTGTGAACCAATCAACATTAACCATCCAATCAACCAATCAACATTAACCATCCAAGCTGGACTCAAAGCACAATATGAAGCTTTGTCACATACTGTCTGGATGAATCAGGCGAGTGTGACATCTCTGCTTTTGAAGTGACTTATGCTGGACCAGTTAGTGACAAACCGCCCCGAGTGATGTTCTTAAGAATTCGTGCGGCGCCTTGACACTTGCGCTCTAAAATTAAAAATCTAAACAAAACCTGTAATTAGCCCCACGGAGATGGTGTGAGCAAATAAATAAATTAACAAACAGGTTTGACCTTTAGAGGTTTTTTCGGCGTAAACTTAAATCCCACAAACACTGAAGGTGACAGACAGTGGAGCGCAGCATTGTGTTGTGATGAACTACATTAAGATGGCCGTGAGACTTCCCTAAAGGCAAATGACATTATGAAGAAACGGCAAAGATAGAAGAATAACACGCTCGTACCCTTGTAAAACACATGGAAGGTTATATAGGAATTCAGTTCCTTTACATTACACAACATGATAACTCTTAAGAACCCAACAGATTCTTACAAATACATATTTTGTTCTCCTTTATCACCATGCATTTTCATATTTTGGTTTAAAATTAAACTTTTTGTTTTATGAAACATCCCCAAAAAGTTTTTTTGAAATGATGCATCAATGCCTTTCGATATTGATATAAAAATATCAATATATTTTCGAGAGAGCAAGAGAGAGAGAGAGAGAGAGAGAGAGAGCGAGCAGCAGAACAACTAGACTAGATACTGGAGGGGTGGATGTAGATCAAGGGGCGACCAATTTAAGAATTTCATTGTTTTCTAACTTGACAGCTTTAAGGGGGGGGAAAAAGGTGTGAACCGAAGAATTGCCCTATCCAATTAACACAGTGTGGTTGCTTGTTTCTCCATGTGACAACACGCTCTCAGCCTCCTCTTCCCGAGACACATCTGCCATAGCAGAAGTATTCCTCTCTTTACAGCACAG
>JAZGTI010007894.1:0-20946 GCA_036877585.1 Botia kubotai
ATGCACATTCAGCTTGCACACTGAAAAGCCCAACCAGTTTAAACAAAGCTTGCACTGAGAAGCAGTTCCAATGTGATCCGTGTTTGGCACGTCAGCATAAGGGATTGTGGGCCGTGTCAGGCAAGATCGGTAGTGCATGCAAAGGACAGGTCTGAAATATTTTTTCAACCAGGTGGGGAGGAGGGCGGATCTACACCAGGATATTAGAGTAAATGAGGGAGAAAGTCTGGTGGGCGTGTCCTCCGCACAGGTGTCTTATTTACTGCAGGGCTACATCGGCCCTGTTCACTCAGCCAATGGAGGAGCAGGAGTACTATAGATTAAAACTGGGACAAAGTCCTGCAGGTGCGCTGTCACTCAGTGGGAACGCTGGAAAAAGTCTGGTGACGTGTCTGTTTCTGTCGAGCGAAGTGATTGAGTGTCTTAAAAAATCCTCTCCTGTATGACCTACTTTTCTGTTCATAAATACACAAAGCAGACAAAAGCAAACGTATATTCTGTCTCCTTCAAACAGGAGGGGCAGTCCACTGCTGATCGGTGTGCGCAGTCAGTATGAGCTTTCTACAGAGCAGATCCCTGTACAATATAAGTCTGGTAAGTCTTCAGCACTGTAACCGGCCCATCTACCAGAACACGTTCCACCCATTGAAAATGAGTACGTAAGAAAGAATGTGCTCAGGGCCGTATTATTAAATATGAAATTAGAAAAGTGACAAAAGAAACATTGTCTTACGATCAGAACGCGATGACCTCCGTCACGTTTCGGGCGGAGGTATCGGAAAGGTGTGAAAATGTGGAGGAAGTCGAATGTTGTCGCGACAGAGAATTGTAATACAAAGGTTTTATGGTTCGATAGCATGAACCCAGCTTAGTTTTACTATTGCGACATTTGTCATTGGTTTTGATAATCATAATGCTCAGATACAAATAACGCTCTTTATATACAAATGGAACGACGAGGATCACTTATATAGTGGAAGTATATACAATAGTGTCGAGGCATAGAAATGATTTGGAAAATGGACGTGGCATGTTATAAACCTTATGAATTATTAATTAGATGACATATTGCCCAGTTATCCTTACTGTGAGGCAGTTCAGTGCACACTAAGTCGTCAGTTTATGCACCTGAAGTTTTTATTTCTAATAACCTTAATGGCTGCAACTCACAAAATATAATGATTATTTTAACTAATTTGTTATTTATAAATGTTGCTTCACCCAGTTCGGAAGCTTATTTTATTTAAATACAATATTTATAAGGCAAATCCTAAGTAAATTTTAATGAAAATATCAACAGTACACTGGCAGACAAGGTCAGTTAATTTTATTAATAACTTTAGCTTCAGTTCTTGCTTTTAGCAGTCATTCTCTAGATGTTCAAATTTCACTGAATGGTCATTAATAAGTTAATAATTGTGATTTTCCTTTTCCTGTAGGTGAACCCAGGAGAGAGGGAGTAAAGGAGAAAAACTTCAGGAACCGTTTGGGCAGCACAAATGCTTTGCACTCAGTCCATGACGGAATGGCTGTGGAGTTTTACTTTGCCTCTGATGCTAGGTAACACACACACACACATATACACAAACACTTATATAATACTCAAAATGACATCACAGTTTCTGTAGATAGATATTCGATGATATTGCTAAAGGATAAGTCCAGGGTAATCCGGTAAAACAAGTTCACTGTATATTTTCAGTCCAACAAACGTCAGCAGATAGAATTGCAAAATAACGTCTTTTTTTAGAATAGGTTTCCCCAACACCCTCCTTCCCTTCCATTGGTCGCTCCGACAGATAGCCCCGCCCCAAACTCACGCTGTTGTCACTACAGTATATCAAGCTTAAACAAATAAAGCAGTGTTTTCAGAGCACTCAGTGCCACAGTGTGTTACACTTTCAGGGAGCTCAACTTACAAATGGCTCTTCATATTAATCTGGACAGGATGAAGAATTGTAACAGAAAAAAAATGAACCCCATCTGAAATAGCGATAAAATTATGCAAATATGTTGGGAGCTCTGAACTGCCCCCTTCTGGCCACAAAGCCATATTACACGTTTTTGCTTTTAGCTTATTTGATTAGGAAGTTAACATGATAAGCATTAATACATCAAATGTATGTGGTTTTGTTTATCTTATACCATGATTTCCTCTGGTTCTCTCTCAGTGCTATTATTGAGCACACCAACAAGGTGATTTATCTGGAGGATGATGATGTCGCTGTGGTGGTGGAGGGGAAGCTGTATGTGCACCGTGTTAAACGCACGGCAGGAGAAGATCCAGTCCGGGCCATTCAGACCCTACAAATGGAGCTCCAGCAGATCATGAAAGGTCCAAGATCACATCTAAATAACGCTTGTTAACAACCTGCCAGTGTGAATGGGGTTTGATTTTAATGCAATAAAAACACTTTTTAAATCATCAGGTAATTTCAAGGCTTTCATGCAGAAGGAGATATTCGAGCAGCCCGAATCTGTCTTCAATACCATGAGAGGCAGAATCTGTTTCGATAGCAACACAGGTACAGCACGGCTTTACCAGAACATCACATTAAATTCCTGCTATAGTGGCTGCAGGATTAAAACACTTTTAATTTAGAGTTTTTAGGATTTCATCTAAAAGTTTTTGTTGTATTTGTGAAAGTGTTATCTTAAACAATCTGGTGGTTGCAGATTCCCTTCAGAGAGTAATTTTGCAGTATTTTAAGCGGTACAGCCCTTCTTAAAGATGTGTCGTTTTGCTGTCTAAATTCAGATTCAGGTTTTGTATACACTCTCCCGTCTCCCATTGGTGAGTAAACAGAGAGTCTGCGCTCTAAACTCACCAGACTGGTTGAGACAATGTTGCTATTATGAACAGGCCGGATGCTCAGCAAATCAATGTTTTGATAGCACCTGCCACAGTGTTTAGATATTTCAGTGGCATTAGCCTTCATATTGAATGGCTTACTCATAGATTAGGATCTGGACTAGATGTTTTGCATCCATCAGCATATGCATTTTTCTCTACAGTTGTTCTTGGTGGCCTGTCAGACCATCTGAAGGAGGTCAAGAGATGCAGAAGATTGATCATGATTGGCTGTGGAACCAGTTTTCACGCAGGAGTGGCCGTACGTTTTTCTGGAACAACATGAAATGTTTGCATGTGAATGCGCTACACTGTTATAAATCCATATGGCGCACGCAGTGACTGTGTTGTCTCTTTTTCTCCCTGTAGACACGTCAGATCCTTGAGGAGCTGACTGAACTTCCCGTTATGGTCGAGCTGGCCAGCGACTTCCTGGATCGCATCACTCCTGTTTTCCGAGACGATGTGTGTTTCTTCATCAGCCAATCAGGTGAAGTACCTTCACCTTCATTCTTATGTGTAATTATCTGTAGAAATAATGACCTTTGTACTGCACATGATTACACACCAGTACATGTCTGGGTCATATCTAAAAAGACACATGCCCGTAGACCAGAAAGATAAGATCTCTTTAATCTCTGTGTCATCCATCACTCATGCTAGTCACCAGTGACATTACCCAGAGAGTCAATGGAGCCTTTTGCTTTAAGCTTCTGCTTTAGAGATTTCAACCACGTCCCGCTGTCCTTAGATTTGCCGTGACACCAAAGCATGTGATCAAAAGTTAGACATTTCAGAAGGCGCTCAAACATCTCTCATCAAATTGTATCTCTCTGCTATCTACATTAATGTAATAGCTTTGATCTTTTGTTGTGTATCAACAATTTCTATTACAAACTGGATACTTAAAATATAACTGTTACATAACTAATATTTCTTCTGATGATTTCTGTTTACGTCTCTGACGTTCTGAAGAATCAATCGTTGAGCAGTAACACTTTGATCTAGGTGTGGCATATTGATTCAAAGATTTAGATAACGGCGCTGCAGCTTATTATGTGACCGGCATGACAATGGTGCTGATAAAGCTGTTATTGATAACTGATACCGATTGTGCGCGTGTGATCAGGTGAGACAGCAGACACTCTGATGGCCCTGCGGTACTGTAAAGAGCGCGGAGCTCTGACCGTCGGCATCACCAACACCGTGGGCAGCTCCATCTGCAGGGAGACAGACTGTGGAGTTCACATAAACGCTGGGCCTGAGGTCGGAGTGGCCAGCACTAAGGTACTATACAAAGCCAAATAAAAAAACTCAGAGCTGGCCTACAAAGGAACCTACCGGAAAGACCAGCTTAGACCAGCATTCATTTACATGCAGATTCAGACCGTTTATTGGCGGTTAGTGTTGGTTCGGTGCTGGTCTAACAGGTTGAACAACTTCCTGGCAATTTTCCTGGTAAAAACTAAATGAACAAGGAAGTTTCGTTGATAAAAAAAAAGTCTCGGTTAATTATTAGTTCAGGTTTAGTTAGTTGCATAACGCTCCCTCTTTTTCATGCACTTTCTTTTTGGCCCTACAAATTGCATGTATCTATTATATGTCATATAGCTTTACCTGTATATGTGTATATGGTTGTCTGCAGGCCTACACCAGTCAGTTTGTGTCTCTGATCATGTTTGGCCTGATGATAAGTGAAGACAGGTTTTCACTGCAGAAACGGAGACTGGAGATCATCAACGGGCTCAAAAAACTGCCAGGTGTGTTGTGTTTGTGTGTCTCATGTATGTCTTATGAAGTATGTATATTTTACAGCACTTCTTTAGCGGCTTGAAATGATTAACTTTGACACCGTCTTCTGTTTAGAGCTTATTAAGGAAGTTCTGGCTCTTGATGACAAGATCAAGGCCATAGCTGATGAGCTCGACCATCAGAAGTCTCTGTTGGTCATGGGTCGAGGCTACAATTACGCCACTTGCCTAGAGGGGGCGCTGGTGAGTGGAATGTAATATGTTGTTGCTAGTGCTTTAAAAATGCTTTTAGTAGTCAGGGTCAAATTCTTTAAATTGTTAAGGTACGTGTTTGTCCTAAATATGTGTTTTAGGGCATAAACCTGTTTTCACTTACCACTTGGAATCCGGTTTAACTAGGTGTGAACTCAAGCTAAAGTATTTTAAGTAACTGTCATTTGTCAATGAAAGATGCATTGAGGAATGGCACCATGCAGATGATGGGCATATCACCATAGCTACCTTTCTACATTTGCAAAATTTCTGTAGTGAATTAGTTTAAACAATGCCAACAGAGCATGTGAATACCTGATTAAGCCATTCTTAGTGAATTCCTCCAATTAGACTTATAAGTTGCATAGTTTTCTTTTTCCTGTATTTTTTCTGTATTTTTCCTGTATTTTCCTGTATTTTTCCTGTATAACACCACTAATGTCTTGATTTGATGGGTGTGTTCTGTAGAAAATCAAAGAGATCACATACATGCACTCAGAGGGGATTCTGGCCGGGGAATTGAAGCACGGCCCCCTAGCATTGATTGACAAGCACATGCCGGTCATTATGATCATCATGAGAGACGCCTGCTACACAAAATGCCACAATGCCTTGCAGCAGGTCACAGCCAGACAGGTAACAATCATTACACTCTGAGATAATATGATAACAGAACTGTAAATGTAAACTCTTTCTATCATCTATCATTTTATGGTGGCTAATATCTTGTGTGTATGTAGGGCCGGCCGATCATCATCTGTTGCCAGGACGACCCAGAGATCAGTAAGATGGCCTATAAGACCATAGAACTGCCTCACACAGTGGACTGTCTGCAGGGCATCCTCAGTGTCATTCCCCTGCAGCTCATTTCCTTCCATCTGGCTGTTCTCAGAGGATATGATGTATGTTTACCTTCATTAAGACACTGTTTAAGGTGGTCTCCTATTGGCTGACTCAGAACAATTTCATTTCCTTGGGTGATTTCAGCTGTTTGTGTACTTTAGATTACCTAAACACAGACTGTTCTGTCTCAGCTTTTCTGTTTTATTTCTTAGTCATTCGACTGTAGGAGAACCCAAGGAAAACCTTAGGTTACGCAATCACCCTGGATAGTGTTACTGTCTTTGTGTTTGATGAGGATCAGACCCAAACAGAATAAACCAATTGGTCACTGCCAAGATTATAAAGAGTCACTCCATTGACTAATAGCGATAATATCAAACATGTATTTTGTCAGAGAGTCAGCAGGGCCATAAACTCACACAGAGCAGCATGTATCAACTCTAAATTTAAAATGGCCAATGGGACTGTTGCTTTTTTATTTATAATACTCAAACTACAATATAAGGCAATCGTGCAGTCAAAATCTGTGTTTATTCAATAATCTTTGGTTTATTATTAATTTTTGTGTTTTTGTCACTTACAATCAATCGCTTGTTATGTTTCCATCAGGTGGACTGCCCAAGGAACCTGGCCAAATCTGTGACAGTGGAGTAGCTCCTCACAGGAAATGTGAAGTAACCCATGAAGAAGAAGAGTATACCAATCACAAGTGCAATTACAAGTGTGAATGTTTACGTGTGTCTACATGTGTGTGAATGTGGGATTGTGGGTATTTATGAATTATGACCAAAACTCTAAAAGTATCCATACCTAAACAGAACCAGTAGATGATGTTTTTCCATTGTAGTATGTAATGCCTTTTGCTCCATATTTGCCTAATGTCTCAGAAAATAATTGCAAATTAAAAGAAGTCCAACCTTTGCCTTAGGAGCTCTGATCTGAGCCTAAGGCATCATAAATGAGTCAGATGGTTACCTCTTACAAACCAGAGTGCAATACTTTAATATGCACAATGAATCTAAAAACGTGCCTTAAATCACAGGAACCAAAGACATTTTTATGAAGTGTATGTGGAGGACTGAGAGATTAATGTTTATTATTAATGTATAGTTTATGCCAGATATAATTTTATAAACGCTGACGTTCCGTTGAAGGATTCCATTCATAACAATAATTACATTTGTACAACATAAACATTATGTCAACCTGGAGCAAACAAGTGTTAATTATATTAACGCATTCAATCACCTCAGAGAGAAAAAATCATACAATTTCTGGGTTCCACTGGAAGATTTACTGTACTGTTTGAGATTACATTGACTGTGAAGGACTCATTGTGGTAACAATCAATGTGTTATTCGACATACATTTTAATTTTGTTAATGTATGATTTCATTGATGTTTTCGCAATCTATATATGATGTGCCGAAATGAGATTTCAAACGCTTTCCAAAACGTATTTTTTTACGGTCTCGCTGGGATGAAAGTCTTTTTGATGGTCTCTGCTTGGTTTAAAAACATCATTTTCTTTGTATGCTTGTTATATGAATCTAATCGGTTTTATATTTTTACAGTAATGGGTTATTGGTTGAGGGTTTTAGCATGCTTAAGAAAAGCACCTATGAAATATTTCTTAACGGTGATTAATAATGAATAAAATAAAGCAATAATGTACAACCAGCATCTGTGTCTATTACTTTATTCAAAAGCTGGTTGGTACCACAGTTTTATGACCAGTTTGAAGACCTGTGGGGCGTTTAGAAGACTTGGAAAGTTTGAAAACCACATGAAAATACTGTGGAATAAAATTGAAACAAGCCAATGAAACAAGAAGTTTATGGAGCATGAGTGTAATTTTTCCTAATGCATCTAGATTCTGCAGACAAATATGTAATTTGTTTAAACTACAGTATGTGTTCCTCTAGTTTGTATTTTCGTGCTGTGATACACATGGTTAAACTGGATGAGGGGTTCTCTCATTCCTTCATTGTTTTCTTGGTCGATGTAAGACAGTTGACATTCCTGCCCAATTTTAAAACTCATATTTGAGCCCACCCAAATGTCTAATCCTGTCTGTTGCCATGGAGATTAAATGATGTTCTAAACATCCTAATAAGTCATCACATAGTCCACATAGCAGCTCATAAAAAATGTAAGTGCCGTTCTTTCAAACAGATGTCTTATTTTAGAAAAGCACTCATATTTAACTATAAAAACGTTAAATAGTTAAACATATTTAACTATTAACTATATTTTTATCTCAACTTTAATCTCAGCCAGATGTCTGTTTAAAGCAGATGTCAATTATCTATAGAACAGGATAATAAATATACAAGCAATTCTTAAATAAATATTGTTCCTTTAAATAAATTACGGTTCACAAGAACAATAAATAATGTATGAAATAAATAAAATATGAAATAAGTACACTTGGGTGTTGGTAGTTGTTCAACAATTTTAAATATTGTGTTTGCTGTTATTTAAGGTGCGATATATACAACCCCTTAAAATCTTCAGAAACAAACTTTGTTTGCTGGTTCAACGTGTTTCTTTACGCTAAGAAAGAGGCTTGTGTCAGTGCATCGCTTTTCTCTGATCATATTTCAGCTATAACTGAGTCTAGCCTCTAGCCATCCCTAGTGCGCACTAGCTTGTCTATCTTGTGCAACAGATCAAGGTCATACTGCCATCTAGTGGTTAAAACAAAAACAGCAGTTTCTTTGTGAAGGTTGGTTTATCTTGATGCGTAGCTTTTAGAACAGAGAAACAGGAACGTGGAGGCAAACTACAGTAACAGATTCAGACTCGAGATCCGAAATGGAAAACTAAAGGGATCTGAGACTTACATAAGAAAGAGACTCATAAGAAAACAAACTCTTAGACTTGCGACGTGACTTACGCTTGACCTTGAAAGACATTAGACTAGACTTGGACTGTGGACACGTCTGGTCATGTGTCGTTTAGCCTAGGCTTATTTAATTATGTGTGATTTTGCGTTGTATTTTACTGCTGCGTTCACAAAAAACAAGCCTGCATGACCTAAGTTTGTCAACTATGTAGCTTAAACGTCTAGCACCTGATGAAAAATATTTTTTTAACTTGTATTTAAGGGCATTTCGACATTTTCTAGGTCGAACATGCTTTCTTGCACAAGTGTGCTAGTGTCTTAAAGCTGGTGAGACTGGTCAGAAAGATTTGTATTATCTCCATCACAGAAATATGGGTACAAGAATCACATTGTGGTAATCATTGAAAATGGTGGTGACTAGCTAGACTACTGTGATGGTAAATCATCAAGATAACATAGCACAAGGTAATACCTGACACTGAATCCTTGAACGCTGAGATGGCCCAGCATCAAAATAACTGGGGAAGTATCTTCCACTCGGAAATACACTGTGGAACATTAGTATTCTTTAAGGTGTTAATGGTACAGTGGACGTACCCTTGAAGGGTGATGCTCAAGTGACAGGCTAATGGTTTCCTTCAGCCATTTGAATGATATCATAAGACAGCCTTTTCATCTTGAGGACCCTTAAACCCCTTTAAGGATTTGCATGTATACATATTCGAGGACACACTGATACACATAATACACAAGTAAGTCAATACGGATTTCTATTGGTTATCCTGGTTTAGTTTATGATTCAAGAGAACTTCACAAGAAATCCTTTTTAAAAAGGATTGTAACCATGAGGGAATCCACATTGTTGGAGATGGCGCTACCCAATCTCTCGTCCTCTCTTTTACAACTTTAAGACACCTGTGCTTCTCAGATGAGGTCACCCGCTTGTTAAGGTCAATGTCTGCAACACAAACGATGATGTTACGCACCCAGAGGAAACAAAACTAGACCCAGATGATCACGATGGCCTGTGAGTAAAGGAGCAGCAGGGTGGAGATTGTATTAGGAATTAAGAGTGATGCTTTATGACACCATAAATACATATAAAATCTCTCAGTAATTCAGCTGAAGTCATTGTTTGCAAAATCAAAGTAACATTTTATTTCATGAGTGAAGTTCTTTATAAATAGTTTTGAAGCAAGCATTATTTTATACGCAATGTTATCACAATAATAAGCATTATTTTCTTTGTTCATAATTTTTTGTTTAGATTTTTTGTTTAGAATTAAATGCAGCTTGGTCGTTTTTTTTAGTACAGCACCTTTTAAACTCAACTTCTAAAAAAATAAATATCCACTGTTGTAACGCAGGATGTATTTCTAAGAATATATCAGATTTTCAGGTTTTAACTTGATTTTGATACGTTATATATCTTTTAAGCCACTCTTAATAATATCATGCATATTTCTGTAACTTTATCTAACAGAATAAAATGTTTAAAAGAGAGTGCAGACACTAATATCAGTACATTTTGCTTCTTTTACATATATATTTATCTATTTTAACTTTTGTCTAGTGACAAGAGTGTGAATGAGAAAATTATAAGCAAACTTCATGGTAAGATAACAAAAATAAGATCTGTTTAAATCTTAAATTAACAGATTACATTGGCCTAATATTTAGCTACATCATCAGAAAATAAGAGGTAGAAAATAGAGTTTATTTAAACTAATGTCTTAAAATACATTTATGTTTAAAAAAAACTTTGTTAGTGTTAAGGCAAAGGCTGCTCTGAGGACGCCCTTCCTAAAGGAGTCTGCCCCCCCCCATTTCAGTTAGAATTAGAATGCTGTACGTGTAGGCAGTAAATCATATCGTTTGGATTTGGGACACATCCGATGCCAGTTTCCTGCAACTTTCCAGCCTGCATCAAAAGTTACAGCTTGACCCGACGAGTACGCCATTACGTCATCCCTGCCCAGAGCGAGGGCGAGCGAGCGCGCGCGAGAGAGAGAGAGCGGTCGAAAAATTACTGTCCCATCAACCTCCGCCCCTGCAGTCATGTCATTGTCAGAGCTACGGTACTGTTCATTTTTCTGTCAAAACTCTTAAAACAGAGGAAATCTACTCGAATCGTCATCTCGATGGTGTTCAATGTGGATGCGATAAACGCCAACACTTCCGCGGTTTAGAGGATCTGTGTGCTGGCGTCTGTATGGGAGTGAACAGGAGAAAGCGAGGAGAGAAAGAGGAGGTAAGCAAACAGCGCTAACGCGTGACTATATAACCGTATAACATGCATGCACGAGTCCTGTTGTGTTTTTATTAACAAGCGATTAAAACCCGCGTTTGTGCGCTGGTATTGTGTTAGAGCGGCAGTTCGCCGGGAGTTTGACATAGTGTTTACGCGCGACACATCTGCAGCGGTTCTGGCCTCGCGGGCCGAAACAAGCATACGAAAGATAACAAAATAAAGCTACCACAAATAACTCTAGTCTTACACTAGAGCTATGTCTATCGCCTGTAGCTAGACGTCCTCGAATAGACTAAGCAGCATGCTGTTAATGGTGTGCAGGCAACCTGGCAGCAGACTTGACTTGGTGGTACTGTAGAAATTGCACCATTGTCACACTAAAACTGTACTGGACATTCTCTTTGTTCTCTTTTATTGTATTTAGTGTTCGTAGTTTGTCACACACGTGATGTCAGTATTTGATGCGTGTGGAGGTACAGGTGTTTGTGAGATCCGTGGCAGGGCTGTGATGCATGAACGGTTGGGATTGTGTTGACACAGCAGGTCGCTAATTTGGTTTTGTCTGTGTTTCCAAGAAAGCCTCAATAAAGGTCTCACAAAGTGATCTGATTCTCATTTAACTATTTTCTATGAGGGAGTTTGTATTTCCAGTCATAGTTTACATAGATGGATTTTTGTTTCATTTATTCAATTTTTAATAAGAATCCAAATAGCAACCATGCTTTATCCATAGCAATATTACACCGACAGCCTCGAAGCAACCCAAAAACAGACTCACAAAATCAGACTCACAAAAACAGTATAAATTATCCTTATCATTGATTTTCACTGACAGAATCATGCGTTCTGGGGGCAAAGTTAGCTATGCATTTTGGGGTTGTTATTTTACAATACAATAAAACAGAGATCTCAGAGTAAGTGGATGGGAGACTGTGCAGATAGCAAAATACTCATTGTATTTTGCCACAGCCCTTCTGATCATATGTTACAGCACAGTCACAATCTCACATTTCATCCACTTAAATTCCACGTCCTGTTTCCTATATTATTTGAGATACTGAAGCTATGTCAACAGGCAACTCATTTTTCTGCCCGAATCTCTCCCCAAATCCCATTTGCCACTTTTATTGTGATGTAGCTCAGTCGTTTGAAGAAATGTGGCCCTGAAATGGCTCTTAGACAGCATGCTAAAACAGGCCAGGCCGTTTTGACTGTGATTTAGCACAGCATGGCCCAGCAGCGTGGCTGTAATTCAGGCTGGGCACAAGCTGACTCATATGCTAGTGAGAGCAGCACGGCTGTGGTGTGTGGGGATGTGTGGTGTTAGCATCATATCCCTCCAGCTTTTTCCCATCATGCAGCATCTTACAGATAAAAAGAATGACCACAGTGAATCATTGTGTCTGTAAGTGTATTATTCCTTATATATTGAGTTTGGGAAGTTACATAGGGTCTGTGTAATTACAGAGACCTGCATTAAAAATGATTATTAGATATTTATTACAATACTTACAAAAATCTTAGAGTGACTCACATTGTGAAATCCTTGTTATTGTCAGACTCATAGACACTTCTCGAACCTGCAAGCAGTAACATGCTAAATTGTAGACTGATCCACAGCTATACTGTTTTCTCAATCGGTCACATGCTTGCTTTGCTTGTAGTTTATTGTGTTGTATATTGTAGTAGTGCTACAGTACATTACCTTTCCCATAGCTAATCGCTGTGTAGATTTGATAGCTAGTCACTGTTTTATTTCAGTTACTTTGTTTGTTCGCCAGTTACTATTAATCAGTGTACTACACCATCGCATAAAGTGCCAGCATTACAGTTCAAGTGTAAACAGTATTTAAACATTTTACATTACGTTAACCTTCTTTTTTCCAGACTGACTTTTAAGGACTGCATTTTATCAGTATGTGTTCCCTGGGAATCGAACCCATGACCTCTGTGCTGCTAATACAATGCTCTACTAGTTGAGCTACAGGAACAAATAAGAAGTTCGAGAAGCGTAATGATTTCAGATCACACAGTCTCTAGACTAACAGAATCTTCCTTTTAGTTACTGGTCATTTAATACATGTAGCATCCGGTCTTTTACAGTACTGTAATTATAATGAGATATGATTAGCCCCTCTGACACAGGCAGTAGTAGCAGATGTTTGACTGCAGTATGGTGAGAATACATTTCTAGTCTCTGTGACGTCTCTGAATGTAAGTGAATCTGTAACCTTTGTGATAGGAGCCCAGAGGCTTAACTATTAGTTGCCTGGAATCATATAACTGTGTTTGCTAAAATCTACCTTTAATAATAGTAGATTTAATATAGATTCATATGATTTAACATTCCTGATTTTTGTTTATCCCTGTAGTCTGATTTTGTATGCCAGATACTGATGCTGCAGGTCTGCTTCATTACCAGATTGGATTATTGGGCCCTTTTAAAAGAGATAACGTACAGTCCTCATAAAATTGGATCTGGTTTTTAAAGACCCACCTAATTGTTTAATTATTTCTTTAATACATCAGTGCCAACTTTTATGTGTGTTGAAATGAAAGTGGTATAAAGGCAGCACTTTTATTTTGGTTTTGTTTACTGAGGAGTCACTAAACGATCTGTTGCTTTTCCTTCTTAAATGTTTCATTATTGCAGTTGCAAATCACTGACATATAAAATAACAAGACAAGGGTTCACTCAGAAGGGCTGAGTCCCGCAGGAGAGCCTGTTAACTTCGTTGCACGGACTGTTATGAACAAATCTGATATCCGAATGTATCTGCACGGTAATAAAGGAAGATTCGCCATCTGCTGTGATGGGAGTTTTGCTCCTGCTCTATGTTAAATGGAAGAGAGATACAAAGAAAACATGCAGGAAAAGTAGAAGTTTCAAAACCCACTGTGAATTAGCCGGGGGAGGACATGGAAAGAAAAATAACAGGCAGTGTGAAAAAGTATTTATGAGAGCAAGTAAATTAATGATTTCTTATCATTTCTTCAGTAAATTAAGCTTTCTTGTAGCTCAGTGGTTAGAGCATGGCGTTAACAACGCCAAGGTCATGGGTTCGATCCCAGGGATTGCACATACTCAATGTATAGTGATCAATGTATAGTATAATGCAGTGTAATTCGCTTTGGATAAAAGCGTCTGCCAAATGCCTAAATGTAAATGTAATGAAAGCAAGTAAAGACAAAAAATAACTAGACAAGAAATAACTAGATTTTTGCATTTCTGAACTCGTTTTCTCGAACTTGTTTTCTTTTCCGAAAAAGCAGAGGACACATTATTGACAGCAGCTTGTTTAGCTCAGAATCGAATCCTAAACCACGGCTTTATCTATGTGTTCTATCTTTGACTTTATTCTCTGATAGCAGCCTGTAGGTGTCCTGTGTTACTCAGTATGACTGCGTGTTATATCTGATTCTCCTTGGATGAGTCATCGGCAATGTCACCCCCCACACGGCGCAGTAAACACGGAGGAGTGATCTCAGTATGCCATCATCGGTGCATCTCGCATTTATCATGCAACTTTCTCTCTTAGGTCTGATTCGTCAAGAGGCACTCAGTGGGAGGAGCCATGACCGAGGAGGAGGGGCAGTTCTACAGCGTGCAGGTGGGCGACTCCACCTTCACGGTCCTCAGGAGGTACCAGCAGCTCCGCGCCATCGGATCTGGTGCCCAGGGTATCGTCTGGTAAGTGGACAGCTGGAAACAGCAGAACTGCAGTGGCCTTAATGAAGCAGAGCCATAATGATGTCATCATCATATAGCCCATTAGGCAGTGTCTGTCTGCATTTGACATGAGGGTAGCAGATGTGTTTTTGTCATCGACCTGAAGGTCATTAGGGAGCTGGAGCTGTGGTTTACAGCTGTGGTAATGAGGGGATTCTGCAGCTCACTGCATGTCCAAATTGTTTACCCAGATGGACACTACACACTGTTTGCTGTAATGGTTTGGTACCTTAATGACATGGGGAAAAACATTTAGTAGTGGAGCGAGGTGAAGTAGATTAAATCTCACACAAACATGTTCAGATCATGTTTCGCCCTAACAAAAAGATAAACATTTTGCTTAAAAAGAAAAAAAAAAGAAAATAAAGCTTATTTTTAAAGCTTTGAAATGTTGTACATGTTAAAGTACTTGTACCCCAGCTTTGCAGCGACAACTAAAAGTAAACAGGTTTTAGGTTAATTTCATAAAAGAGTGTGAACCACTGAAACACTAGTACAGTGGCACTGTCAAAACTAAAAAATGTTAAAACTATTAAATTGTTTAGTGATTCCTGCTAAACATTGACCAGGTTCGGTTGGAATATAAGCAAAAAAGGGCTGTATATCTTTTCCTTTTGGTTTTTTAGGGTCAAATACCAGAAGTTTTGTAGATTTTCACGATACCTGAACATTTGGCAACCCAAATATCACGGTAATGACAGTAATAATGTATCTTATGTCTGATAAGCTCCGCTCTGGACTCTGCCCTCGGCATCCCTGTTGCGGTGAAGAAGCTAAGCCGGCCGTTTCAGAACCAGACCCATGCGAAACGGGCCTACAGAGAGCTGGTTCTCCTGAAGTGTGTTAACCACAAGAACGTACGTTCTCTTTGTCTTGAGGCCGATAGACACTTCATTCATCATGCTGATTTTCCACTTCATCTTAGTCTCATCACTCACTCTTTTTCTCAGATCATTCGTTTGCTGAACGTCTTTACACCTCAGAAGTCCTTGGAGGAGTTCCAGGATTTGTAAGTTTTGATTGGATGTGTTTATGTGTTTTTGCTTACCTTGTGTTTTAAGCTGAGTTTTTATGACTTAGGGCTGTACTGGTGCGATGGCCCTCTGTGTGGTTATTAATGTCCATAGTTTTGCTGAGACCGCAATGAAGCTGATTAATTATGCTGTCCTATTGCTGCCTGCGTGTAATAATTATAGTATTCGGATCGAAAATTATGTTATTAAATCAGGATTAATTACAGCTCCTGACAACAGCACTTTGTGTACTGCTGCAGTGTATAAAAATGTTGTTTAAAGGTAATAATAAACTTGGGGTCTCTGGATTGCTTTACGCAAATCAGTAGTACACATGCAAGAAAGTGTTATTATTTTTGCAATGTAAATGTAATAGATCAGTTGTAGTAGATCATGTAGTAAATGAACACAGGAGATCCATGGTTTTGCTCAGGTACTTGGTGATGGAGCTGATGGACGCTAGCCTTTGTCAGGTGATCCATATGGATCTGGACCATGAGAGAATGTCCTACCTGCTCTACCAGATCCTGTGTGGCATCAGACATCTACACTCTGCTGGTATCATTCACAGGGTGAGTTCTTCACTTGTGGGCGTTAGATGTGGATGCTGGTGGATTTGGAATTATCACCATGGAGACTGGAGCAAATCATCACTGTCTGAAGAAAACAATTTATTTTGTTCTTGCTTTGAAAAATAATAAGCTGACAGTATAATTTGTCTCCTGAGGGGTTTAAACACAAGTTCAAGGTGGAACACCATGAAACCCCTCCCATTTTTTCAAACGAGCCAATGAGCAAAGAGCACATCCAGCATGACACATCACAAGCTGTGTTGTCTGAGTCATTTGACCTTAGTTTCACTGACATTCAGTTGTAGGAATGAGACGCTGCGGTTTTGACCGCTGGACACCACAGCATACAACAAAGTACACTACAAAGTCTGTGGTTCTCTTTAGGCAGTGACAGCATGTCTGCTCTCTGCCCTCAGGACCTGAAGCCCAGTAACATAGTAGTGAAGTCCGACTGCACTTTAAAGATCCTAGACTTCGGTCTGGCCAGAACCGCCTGCACTAACTTTATGATGACCCCCTATGTAGTGACCAGATACTACAGAGCACCAGAGGTCATCTTGGGCATGAAGTACAAAGAGAACGGTAACAGTGATGTCTCTTCTGTATAAATTAGGGCTGTCAATTTAAAGCGTATATATTAATTGTATAGTATATATATGTGTGTGTGTGTGTGTACGCTTGTTTTTCTACCACTGTGGAGACCACATGTCACACACACTTACATTGTGGGGACAAGCCAGCAGTCCCGACAAGGGAAACTGATTTTTACTAAACATACTAAATTATGCTTTTTTTTAAATGTAAAAAGCAGAAAGCTTTCTGTGAGGGTTGGGTTTAGGGGATAGAATATACAGTTTGTACAGTATAAAAGTCATTATGTCTATGGAAAGATCCCATAAGGCATAAAACAAAACAAAAACAAGTGTGTGTGTGTGTATAATGTGTGTGTGTGTGTGTGTATACAAGCGTTACTAAATGTTTTTAGCGTTACTAAATGTAACATAAAACAACTGAAATGGCTTTGGAATTATTTGACAGCTCCAACAATAATGTAAATAAATATCTGAAGAATTATATCAAGTGTATTTTTAATCTTATGTTTTGGCACTGTGTGTTTTTTGGCAGTGGATATCTGGTCAGTGGGCTGCATCATGGGAGAGATGGTCAAAGGAGGCGTGATATTTCAGGGCACTGACCGTATCCTTTCTGTTCAGGCCAGCTGACTTCTTAGCACTGCAAAAAGTGACAGTGCAGGTCAAAAGAAAAATGTCAAAGTCAGTTTTCACAGTCACGTGTTGAATGTATGACGACAGCTGCTTTAGATGTTCAGATTAAGCTTTTTGAATTCACTTTCGAACCCCCCTCCGCTTTATCAGTGTGACGTCCCTTAACTGAATTCCCTCAGACATTGACCAGTGGAATAAGGTGATTGAGATACTAGGAACTCCTTCTCTAGAATTTATGAATCGTTTGATGGAGACTGTCAGGAACTATGTGATGAACAAACCCCAGTTTCCCGGAGTCAGTTTTAATGAGCTGTTTCCCGACTGGGCATTTCCTTCAGAGACAGAGCATGACAAGATCAAGAGTAAGACTTGTTTCTGATGTCCCCTGTTTTCTTCCGTGACTCGAGTCTTAAAATACTGCCTATAAGCAGCTCCCTAGGTTCTAGTCAGAGCGTCTGTGTCCGTCTCTTTGTCTAGTTTTCATATTTCATATCTTGTGCCTTATCTGTACGACAGTTCTGTATTTCAAATCCTCTACATTATATGTAGCTTTGTTCAAAAGTCTTCGTATTCTCTCAGTAATACAGTTGAAAACAGTTGGTTGACACGCTGCATTGTTTTTTATGACACTTGATTTTTTTATTTTTAACTTGTAGCTAGTCAGGCAAGGGACCTGCTGTCCAAGATGCTGGTGATTGACCCAGAGAGCCGAATCTCTGTGCAGGAGGCCCTCAGTCACCCCTACATCCACGTGTGGTACGACTCAGCAGAAGCTGATGCGGTCAGTGAGCTCGTCTCCAGTCATCTTGTCTTGAATCTCCTGTTAAAATGGTTTACAGGGCATGCTAACAATGCTAGTGAGATGCAATGATTGTTTTATGTTCTCAGCCTCCTCCACAGATATCAGACAAGCAGCTGGAAGAGAGGGAACACAGCATTGAACAATGGAAAGGTACAAATATCCACAAGGACCCTTCACAATGTTTTTAGACATGTCAGAATACTGTTGTTTTAAGTGAGCTCACCCAGATTCTCCCTCCCCAAAGAGCTAATTTATAAAGAGGTGATGGACTGGGAAGAGAGGAACAAGAATGGACTGATGAAAGACGAGTGCTTAGGTAAGTTATAGTCTTCATTAATAACTATTTATAACTGGTATAATAACGTTAGACTTTTTCTTATGGATGGGGAAATGGACTGAAATACTTGTCTCTTGATTAGGGCTGTAATTCTAACAACAATAACAACAGTTGGGAATTTTTGTCAATTTTGATTAATCTCAGATTTTAAATAATTTGAAATTTCATAATTATCTTCACTTTAGTCCCACATGGATTAGATCATATAAAATAAATCATTAGGTTGGTGTTTTTCCATTGTTTACAGCTAAATGATAAACACCAAACGTTAACGACTGTTTTTTTTTTGGAATGATTCATTCGTTATTCGTTTTGGAATGAGTCATTCATTTATTTACATACATTTATTGGCACAGACATGTTTAATTAGCTTTACAAACTAGCCCATAAATTATCAGCTCTGGTTAGACAGCTCTAATTTTGGTGCATTGGTCTCTGTGTGTGTGTCTGTGTCTGTCTGTGTCTGTCTGTGTCTGTGTGTGTCTGTGTGTGTCTGTGTCTGTGTGTGTCTGTGTGTGTCTGTGTGTGTCTGTGTCTGTGTGTGTCTGTGTCTGTGTGTGTCTGTGTCTGTGTCTGTGTGTGTCTGTGTCTGTGTGTGTCTGTGTGTGTCTGTGTGTGTCAGACGGTACAGTGAACAGCAGCACCACGGCCTCTCAGTCCTCATCCATCAATGACATCTCCTCGATGTCAACGGAGCAGACGCTGGCCTCAGACACAGACAGCTCATGCCTCGACACTCTCACAGGAGCCTTAGAGGAGTGACAGTGAGATGCAGCTTCTCTCATGTGTGTGGGCCCTGCTGTGGTCTCGACTGAGGAGAACTGTGGGCGCATGTTCAAGTGGCTTCAAGTTTACACACTATTCTTCACACTGCTGTGCCACTGTAAATCCCACCTCGCGTATTAAAACACAGCTGTTTAATATCAGCTTTTAGACACGTCTGCTATGGCTGAAGCTTTAATTACAGACCGCCAGTAACTTAATTCCGCCTCTGTTCATTAGAGAGCCTTGATTGTCCATTATCTTGATGTTTTCATCAAATATAACTCCCTTTATAAATGGACCGATAGGAATTAATTAATTTCTGTCGGTCTATTGAAGTTAATACACTGTTAATATACTCACATTTCAGTTGCCTTCATATGCCATTTTCAGTGGTGTAAACTGTTTAAGGCACCATGCGGCAGAGCTGGATATGTCATTTATTTCCTCTCCCTCTTTCTCCCTCTTTGTCTGTTCCTCTCTCTTTCTCTGATGTGGCTTTTATTGCCTTTCATTTCATCACCTGAAAGAAGCACAGATATAAATTCACTGACAACTTTATAGCCAGTCAGCCCCTCTGGAACGCGTTGCTGTTATAAGTATTGCTGCATGATGTTAACAAAGGACACTTAACAGAAAGATGGTGTACAGAACTCTGACACACACACACACACTCATCTAGAAACAGAACAGTAGCATCTGCCTCTGTACATAGTCACCATACACCCGCTTTTAAAGAGAACCCAGTCATGAATTTCAGTTGGTTAGGCTGTAGTCACGCATGTATATATACGTACATAGATGTTGTGTAAATGTTGAAATGTAATTTTACAACTTTTACAAATATGCTTTCACGGACGTACTGTAAAACAGAGGACGTAGACGGAACTTGTTTTAAAAAGAAAATTGCACATACAGGTTTAGAAGTGAGCAGATTTCGTTTTAAACGAACAAAGAGACTGTCTGAGTCCAATGCTGTGAATGCAGTGCGCTAATCAAAGCTCCTGTTCCTCGTCATTCCAACGGTAACTAATCAAATTCACGACGTATCACGTAAGATTGTACGTTTAATCGCATGAGCTAACGCAAACCATGGCCTTTGTAATCTCCTCAAACTTGAAAGCCCATAAAAATGTTGTATGAAGCAAATTTATCGTTTCATTTTTCAGACTTGTCAGTTGGATTTAATTTCTTCATTTTTCCCTCGTTAAATATTAATGTCCAGTCAGTGAAACGCTGACAGATTTTAAAGTTCACATGGATTATCAGAGACATATTTTTTTTACACTTATGCTTTGTTTCTTTTATGTGTCTTTTCTGCCCTTTGTTTACTGTGTTTGCTGACTTTCTATTTAACAACATTGTGGCTAACCATGAGCGTCAGCAGACCCACATGGAATCTGTGATTTTAAATGTGTTGGCTAATTTGATTATGCTTTCAGCTACCAATGAGTGTAGTAAACAAATCTCTGTTTAACTTGATTTTGTAATGTTTAAATTAATTTGACAGAATTTAGCGTATTTGCTCTCTAAGTTAACACAAAAAATTCAGTCTTGGCCTGGTCTTTAGCGCAGATACCTGATTTTGACTGTAGAGTTCTTTAACATTGAGAGAGAACCAGATCACTGTCACAAATACCAATGTCATCAACCTTCTTGTTTCCAGCTTCCTTTCAGCTTTATCAAAATAGTCCAGTTTTCAGTGTAT